>AYEL01087552.1:0-15494 GCA_000484575.1 Olivierus martensii | reverse complement strand
GATATATAAATTCATTGTAAAGATAATGACGTGAATGAATTACTCTGTAAACTAATAAATTTGAACTTGTTACGTATAAGTATGTAAATGAGGGAAGTACGGAAGTGTTCGTCACTCGAGTATAAAAGAACAACGCAGTCGACAAGTTTTTTTTAGAACTTAGAAAAGACCTGAGCTCAGGCAGAACTCTGAAATTTGCAGAGTCGCTAGCCGTTAGGTTTAGCTGATAATTAGAATTATTGACATTCATTCTAAACCGCGACTTTGCAATTGGCGCCCGAACAAGGACTACCAATTATGGTAGTATTAAGTTTTGAATTGGTTTTTCGGACCACAGAAATGGATTCTACACTTAAAAAAAAGAGTTACAAAAATAAAATAAAAAAAAAGAATTTCAGAAAACATAATAGAATTAAATGCTAGATAAAAAATAGAATATTTTCTATCTAGCATTTAATTCTAATATCCAGAATAATTTTAAATTGTCATTATAATTTAATATAAAATGCAATAATCTAACTTATATGGTAGAATAATCAATCTGTGGCAACGAAAATATACTGCAGTGATAGTTAATGACATTATTTGATTGATAGTTAATTACATTATTTTTAATGACGTTGGTGGTTGTATTTTTGTTCATTGGTGGTAATTGTCACTTTACAATTTTACTAAACTTAATCACTTCTATAGTATGATGGCCGCAAATACGATTACTATTCCTCTTGCCACTTGGGATGATATGGTAGCTATGATAAATGAATTGACAGCCAGAATACACAGTCTCTGAACAAGACCGAAGTGTTGATCCTCCGAGATCCAGACCAGACATCGGAGATCATCAACCACCAGCCCAGGAACAACTTATACCTGACACATCATTAGCCAGAAACGATAGTTCCTCCATCCCGGAACGAAGATTCCTGGACCCATCTATACGGGAACGACGTATGTCTGACGCACCAGTCATAGGAGGTTACCGACCGGACAATCCTGATCGAAGTCCTAGAAGTCCACCCGTTGTCCCGCCTCAACCAGATCTCTCATCTCTCTCCCACCAAATTGTGGTTGTAACTGCTCCACCACCACCCGTACCAAAAGACGACAGTAAGACAAATATCACTGATTTCTTTGATGATATAGAACAATATTTTATCACCCAGGAAATACCACAAGAAAAATGGGTGGACATCGCTGCCGCACAACTTAAAGGCAATCCGGCCAAGTGGTGGAAGGTTGAAGGCAGAACCAGGAGAGACACTAGAGTTTGGTCTCAATTTAAATGGCGCCTAATCGCATTATTTGCTCCACAACTAGACGAGATATCCAGAACTAAGCAAGCCCTTAACAGGACTTACAATGGCAGCGGAAATGTGGAAGGTTTCCTGCTAGAAATTGTGCGGTTATACAGAAAATGGAAACCCCAGGCTCCAGACAAGGACATAATCCAATGCATGATCTCCCAACTGCCTTTGAGTATGCAGGAGTATCTCGAAAATCGGTACCTCCCAACTATCGATGAAGCAATTCAAGTCATATCAAGATACACGCTCCATAGATAACCCGGAGCCCCTCGTCCTCAGCGTCCGACGACCCAAAACTCTCCTGGAGTCAGTCCTATTCAAAGAAGTACTGCTGAACCTCGAGTACCCACAAGCAACTTATCATCACGCAACGCACCACGCACGTCGACGCAAAACATGTCATCTATTCAGTGTTATAACTGCAGGAATTGGGGCCATTACTCAAGAGATTGCCCTCAAAGGCACAATAGGCCGGCCACTAATGAAAATATCTGAAATCAAACCTACCATCCCAGAAGAAATCAGCGTCAGGGAAACTAAGAGAGAGGCCAAGATAAGAGGCTTGTACCTCTACAGTGGAAAAACCTCCTTCGTTGGACTATCAATCACAAGTAAGACAAATTTGCCATTTATCTCTATTTTTATTAATAATAATATGATAACTACTCGCATAGATACTGGTTAAAAGACACTCTATTGCAATTTCCTCTAATTTTTAATGATAAGCCAGGACTAACCAACATAGTTGAGCACGCAATGAAACAAAAGATGCCAAACCGGTTTCCAGTAAACCATATAGTTACTCACCAGTAAAGCTAAACGAAATGAATAAACAAATAGAAGAAATAAAAAGTTACTCACCAGTAAAGCTAAACGAAATGAATAAACAAATAGAAGAAATGAAAAAGGACAGAATTATAGAACTGTTGAAGTCACCAACAGAATTATAGAACCGTTGAAGTCACCATGGGCATCCCCAGTCGTCATGGTAAAAAAGAAAACGGGAGACTGGAGATTGTGCGTAGACTATAGGAAGTTAAATCAGGTAACTGTTACTGATAAATTCCCTCTTCCTATCATATCTGAATTAATGAAATCTCTAAAAGATGCAAAATTCATCTCTACTCTAGATTCATCTGCGGGATACTGGCAAGTTCCTATAAAGGCTGAAGATAGGGAGAAGACTGCTTTCGTTACAAATCAAGGGCTATACCATTTCCTAGTTATGCCTTTCGGGCTTAAAAATGCCCCTGCTACCTTCCAGAGATTAATGAATGAAGTTCTAAAGGACATTAAAGGCACCTTCTGTGAGGTCATATTTAGCCGATATCATTATTTATTCTTCTACTTTCTCAGAGCACCTAGAACACATCAGCATGGTACTAGAAAGGTTATCAAGGGCCGGATTGACCGTAAAATTATCCAAAAGCCATTTTTGCTGACCGGATGTCCACTACCTCGGATTTAAAATTGACAACCGAGGAATCATGACGGAGCCAGATAAAGTCGAGGCCGTAAGTACCTTTAACATTCCGAATAAAGGTTTGACTGTATATCAAATTATATAATATATTAAATGTATCATATCAAGACAGAATCTATTATCAAAAAATGCATATGATAAATGATAATATTCCTGAACAGATCCTGGCACCATGGTTTTCGGACATGTGCAAATAATGTTGATTATGAATAATTATAATAATTAAAGTCCCTTAATGACAAAAGAATAATTATGTATAAATTATCTAAGAAATTAATTGATACTACATAGGATAGAATATTATATATATATTTTAATTGTTTTCTATATGTAATTCGAATTTTAAATTTATATGTATTCTAATGATTTGTTCTTGTTTATGTAAAGAACCGCAGATGATGACTTAATTAAGCCGAAAATCCTTCGGAATATAGCTAAAATTTATTTATTTTTCACTTAATTGAGCTGTTCAATTATTCTATAACTTATTAAAGAAGTTAGTGAATGTAAATAATAATAAAAATTTTATGAATTATCTTCTGCCAAGTAATTATATATAAAATGTATAATTTTATTTGTAAATGCTATAATAATTTATATACTCATGATAGCATGGAAACAATTATTATATTATCTTTGAAGAATCGTTGTAATATATTATAATTGACAATTATTATAAAGCAAATTAAAAAATTTTTCCTTATCTAATTATACAGGGTGTATCTTACTACCTGTACTAACCTTTTTTTGGAAATATAATAAAATAGGACATAGGGAAAAAAATTTTTCAAATCATCATGATAAAAATTTTGTGGACCCACTAGAAGTAGGGGCACAAGGAGTCAACTTTGAAATCTCAAATGAAAACGTATGCTAATTTAGGCATAAGTGGATAGAACTGTAAAAAACAAACAACTTTTGTTTTGAAAAGTTTTTTAATATCACCTACAGATTATGAGATATCACAAAAAAAGATGCTGCCACATATACCACCAATTGGACTATTCAAGCAATAAGAAGAAGAAGAATCTGACGGAGAGCATCTGTGTACATCCATGGCATTCAGAGAGTTGAAATAAGTTGGGAAACCCTTATTCTTCAGTATTGCTCTGTGCCAAACTGTGATAGCGAGACTTGTCGCATCTGTGGTTCGAGTATTACCCCAAAACCCGAACTGGCCTTAAATCTGCATAATACTGCTTTGTTACTTCAATAGTGTTTTGAAATGTACACAGACACCCTCTGTCAAATTATTCTTTTTATTGCTTGAATAGACCAATTGGCAGTACATGTGACAGCATCATTTTTTTTATCTCTCACAATCCATAGGTGATAAAAAAAACTTTCAAAACAAGTTGTTTATTTTTACAATTCTATCCAATTATGCTCAAATCAGCATACATTTTCATTCGAGATTTTAAAGTTGATCCCTTGTGCCCCTACTTCCGGTGTGCCACAAAATTTTTATTGTGATCATTCAATTCTCCAGATATACTTTGGTGATCAAAATTTTTCTCCCTATTTCTTATTTCATAGGTATAGGTAGCAAGATACACCTTGTATATATATATTATAAATTCTCAAGAAAGCAATGAGAATTGTACATAAAAAATTAAGCCTGCAAAAAATAATAGTAAAAAATGCATGATATTTCTAAAAGTTATGTTTATTAAATAAAGGTTATTTGAATAAGAATACTTTTTTGTGTCTTATTCAAATAACCTTTACTTTTGTATTCTGAGCTGTTACAATAATAGTCATCATAGGCATAATGGGTGACTGTGTAAAAAATGAGTTCATGTTCATTATGCAAAAAAAAAAATTTCATAATAAATATAAAACTTTTGTTACATTGAGAAAAAGTTTTATTTGGAAGTCTTGGTATCAGAATTAAGTAAATTATATTTTTTCATCTTTTAAAATCATTATGCACATAATAATTAAGGACTTAATAAAACAGCTGTTTATTTTTTATTATTGCACATTTTGATGTTTATATTATTATTAAAGTAGCTTTAAGAAAAAGAACTACCACTTTTAGTTAATACTTTAATCAAAAATTATTGTAATACTTTCAACTAATATATATTCATCTAATGTTGAAGATGGCTATGTATTAGCTGAAAGTACTATGGTAATTTTTGATCTAAAGTATATTTATATTATTGCTAAAAGTGTTAGTTCTTCTTTTCTTAAAATTTCTACATTAAAGTAGTGGATTTTTTATTATTATTCTTTACTAAAGTAGCTTTTGTAGAATGTAAACATTTAATATTTCATAATGCTTTACAGAATTATATATTTAATAGTTATCATTACATATATGTATCCTTTATAATGCAGGGCTGCAGAAAGGGTTGTCAGCATCCTTATGCAAAACAGGAATTGACACCCCTCCCTCAAAAAAGAAAACAAATTCTACATGATTTTATATACATTTTAATGTTTTAATGTAGTGCATTGATATATATATAAACAGAATGAATAGTAATAGTTCAGATTGTTCTGTTTTTGTATCACAGCAATGTGATGTAAAATAAGGATTGTGTAAACCTAGTGTAAGAAGACAAACTGGGAATATCATAAGAGAAAAACAAACAATAGGAAATTATAATTGACAAATAGCATTTCAAGAAGTGATTGTTTATCTTAATTTTTGTTTATATTTCCTTATTTTGTATAAATAATAAATCAAGTTGCATTAATTAATATTCAAAATATAACAAAAATGTATTCTTAATTTTACACAATTTTGGTCCCTTTTATATCGGTGCCCTCATGGCTTGCTTATCTTGCTTACCACCTTCTGTCAGTTTTGTTATAATGATCTGATTTGTATAATTTGCAGTAAGTTATTTGTATAGTTTATGGATCAAGATTTATTAAGTTAGGTTCCTGATATTATGCAAATCAAATTTACCCATATATATTATATTAAAATCAAATTATTATATCCTGTATGTATAATTTATTTATAAGTATCATATGTAGATGTGATATAACTATTATAATATAATGTATATATATAATGTTATGTATATTTACTATAATTATTACAACATATAACTGTACTATTGAAAGTTAAATATTGTTACAATAGTGTCATAAACATTGTGATATTACCATCTAAAACTATAGTAATATACTGTTTACTAATTTATGAAAATGAATTTTTAAATATTTCACATAACTAAATAAATGATTAATCAACTTATCTTATTGAATGATCTTATCATTTAATTTTATTTAGTTTTACAATTAAAAAATCTTACATTTTGCATAACAATATGTTTTATGTAAATTCAAACAACATAAATTGGAATGTTTCTAACTATTCTAATATAAAATATATATCCAAATTCATTTTTAAAATTACAAATAATACACAGTTATAAGCTCTCAGTTAAAGTGAAAAACAATTATTGATTTCAGAGTATATATATATATACACTAGTTATTACTAAAATATAAAAATAAATTTAATTTTTAAATAAATATAAATATTGCAGGGAGGGGCCAAGATAAATCAAACCCAACCATGTAATGAATATATGAACTGCAAGGC
Source organism: Olivierus martensii (assembly GCA_000484575.1). Classification (NCBI taxonomy): domain Eukaryota; kingdom Metazoa; phylum Arthropoda; class Arachnida; order Scorpiones; family Buthidae; genus Olivierus; species Olivierus martensii. Next base: position 9,142 of record AYEL01087552.1, on the reverse strand, counting down.
TATTTTATTTTATATTTTTATACAAGTAGATGAGTAGTCCTTTACAATGAATATTCTGGCCTCCTTCATGCGTCGTTCACAGCTCCCTACGAAATATTATTATTATTGTGTGTTGCTACATCGAATATCTTTTCCTGTGTCAGGTTTGGTTTATCTTGGACCACCCTGTAGTTACTAATATATATAAATATACAATTTATTATTTAGTATATTATTAATAAAATATTAGATGATGATAAAAATTTATATTACAATAGCTTGTAAAACAAAATTATCAGAAAATAATAATAATAAAAATCGTTTTAAATGCATTTGCATTGATCCATATAATATTTTATATTGTAATAATTTCACAGAATATTACATGTATGTATGTATGTATGTATGTATGTATGTATAGCAGAATGCAATAATATTTGAAATAAGTAATGGATACTTTGAAATATTTATTTGTTTTCATGCAATGACCTATTTGATAAATAAGCATTAATATAAATTTCAATAATGAAATAGAAAAATATAATAAAACTATTTGAATGATTAAATAAAATTTATTTTTCCCCCACAAGATATTTCACTTCAAATATTATTAGATGAAGAAATAATAGACTAGAATCAATTTTGACTCATTTGTGGATTGATAAACATTATGAAATATAATATTAAAATAATATTAATACTAAACACGACATAAATATATTACATTGGTATAAAAGACTATCATTGTTATGGGTGACATCACTATTGAGGTATTATATTATGGTTGAATACTGTTTTCATTTTATCTGGCACCAAAACCAGGCTGGACGAATTGTATTGGGTTCTATGGTATTAATTATGTTACATCCTTTTAATTTCTTATCTATTATGCTGATCACTTCTGATATTCTGCCTTTCAGTGTGTTAAGCTTCTTCCTAATGACTTTAGCCTCGTCCCAGTTTATCACTGTATTGTAGTTAACAATTCTTTGTGATAATGAAGTGTTCTCACTGTTTACTGCAGCATCTTTTTTATAGTCTATCATTCTTTTTTGTAAAGAGTGGGACATGTACCCTATGTATATCTCATCCTCATATCTAAATTTTTAAAGGGAATTTTGTATACACTGGAGAATTGTTCCATTTTTATAGGATCTTTTTCATTCTGCAACTGATTAAAAATGGTGTTCCTTACTATTTTACTGTTAGTCATCCTCTCTAATTTTCTTTTAAATTTCCTAAAGATTCTGTTATTTTCTACAGTATATGTCTTTCCTTTCATGTCATATGTATTATTGTTGTTGCTAATGGTGTGTTTGGTGGTATTATGAAATATAAACAATTAACTTTTATTGCTCAATATTTAGTAATATGTAAATACACAGAAGATTGTTACTAATAGTTGAAAGACTGCATAACATTATTCTTAAATAATGTTCTAAAATGGTTGATACATAGCATTCTTTTTAAGCATTATTAAACATCTTGAAAGTAATTTATGTAAAAGCTGCAGTAATGTTGATTTTCAAAAGAGATAAATTACTGAATATAATTTATGACTAATTCATACTAAAACATAATGAAAATGTCTTTCAATTTGAACTTATACTTTTTTTGTAAAAAAAAAAAAAAAAATGCTGTAAGATCTAATAAATTTGGAAATCAAACAATGGGCACTGAAACTACACCAATTATCATTGAATATGATCATCAGAAACCTAAGAGTTTTTAAAAATTAATGCAATGAAACATGATTGTGTTAGTACATTCAATTCTGCTTTTATATGATAGATATATTCCCAAAAAATACATGTAAAAAATATATTGTATCTATGGAAAAATAGAAGATTGGTTCCAGATCTAAAGAAAATCAGCAAAAATAATACAATAAACCATATGAAAAATCATGTTAGAATCTTATCATTTTTACGTGCTTGCACTTTTTATTTCATAAAGATTGTACATGTATATAAAAAATGTATTATATAAAGTAAATTATCATTTGAAAAGAAAAATAACATGTTATTAATTTAAAAACACAAAAATTAAGCAAAATAATATGAGTTACACATAAGATGATTTTATTCGTTGTCACTTTCTGACAATAAACACACAGATTTGTGTAAGACAGCAGTATCAATAGAAATATCTTGGTCATCTTCTTCTGGTTTCTATTGGTGAAATTCTTTTTGTGATCTCTTGAACAAAATTAGCACTAGCCTCTTGTGGTGCTGATGTTTCAGTGGTTTTAAGAATGAATTCAGTTATTAATCACTGTAATTGTGTTTTGGCTAGGCTATTCTGTAAAATGTCAGTAATGACTTCAGATCATGTTGAAACATTCCTGAATATTCCTCATTAGGATCATGTTTAACAAAATAGTTTGAAAATTATAACTTACCATTTATTAACTTTTCAGCAAAATTAATAAATTTATATGTGCATTTATTTTAACTTTTATTAATTTTTTTACTATTAAACATCAAAATATATTTTTCACTTTAAACACCAAACTCAAAATGCAGACAAAACAAATTTCCTATTAAAATTCTACATATAATTAAAGGAATTCCCTAAAAATTTCTTTTCTAATTGGAACCAAAAAATAACAACATGGAAGTGACTAATGTGATGCAAACACTGCATTCACTGTAATATGAAAAATTTCTCTTAGAATTTGGGTCAATCGTGTAAAAAGAGAATGAATTTTTTCTAATTTGTGTTAAATCAAGATCATGTAAAAACAGAATTAAGTGTACAGGCAAATCCTGGTCTATGAAGTTCCAATATATAGATCCTGTTTATATAAACAAATATAATTTGTATTAAAAATTCAAATTATGAGAAATATATAGTGAGTGAAGTGTTAAAAATTGAATAAAATTTTGCTAATATGAAGGAATACAGAAAGCATGCCAATGGCATTAAAATACTTATTACATTAATTTTAAAATGCTTAATTAATATTTACTTAAAAGAATAAAGAAAAATCATTCCACTTTGACTAGGCCAGCAGACTTGACATTTTTATTTTTTTATTCATTTTGAAAGTTATGTATGACTTAACAGATACTGAATATAATATAATATATACAGTAGATTCCGCTTAATTGGGACAGCTGCGTAATTGGGCCAAATCTCAAAGAACGGAAACCAAACTAATAAACTAATACATAATTTAAATGCTTAATTGGGATAGTAGCAGAAAAGAATTTTCAATTTTTGATATATTTTAGGGATTTTTCAAAAGTATGGCAACACTACATACACTAATACATGTTGTGTGCAGCTTTCTTAAAATATTCCTTATATAAAAATTATAACAACATTTTATTGTACTGGTAATTTTCCAGGTTAAACCTTTCTAAAAGACAATACAGACTAACACAATGGAGTGAATCGTTTTTTCATAAAACTCAACGTGTTGCTTCCAAGTCAAACCCTTGTCAAGCAAATCACCAAAGGTATTTGACTGGAAATTAATTCCCCTGAATAACCAATTACCTGTATAATCTGCAAAATATCAGAATTGTAGACAATATGCATTTAATATTTAAAAAATAAATAAATTACATACATATATTCAAATGTTGTTATTTATTTAGAAAGGAAATAAGAAACTGATTTTTTTTCAGCAAAAAATTATTTCAATATTTGTAATCTTAATCTGATTGCCAATCTAAGATATAATAAAGAAATTAATCTTGAGTGTTTAAAAATTTTTTCAGATATTACATATAAGATAAAATATTGATAAACATCACTTCGGAGTTGAATATTAATCCTGGTTAATAAAAATCAATACAGATAATACACACATAAAGATTATAAATCCATTATGGGTATAGTTAAATTTATAAACCTTCCTTGAGTGTAGCAAAACACTTCTTCTTACATATCTTCAACCTCTTAGTACTCTTTGAGTGGAAAGAGGTTCCCAAACTTTTCTATCCAATCCTTTCAATTTAAAACAAAAAACAGTTAATTTGCAACTTAAATAATCCAACCTTGGATAATTAGGAGTCTTTTGTATCAAATAGTTCAAACTTCTCAGGCTCTCCAATAATTATTGAATATCCAGTATTTATAAATTTATAAAATTCAAAAATAATTAATCTAATTTAAAGATCAACTTTGATTTCCTTACCAAATATAAAAAAAATCAATCAAATAATTCAAAAGATATTAGAGAGAATCTCCAAAGTTTGATTGCAGTGGTACCTTGGTTAGCGACGGTAATCCGTTCCAGGATTACCCAAAGCTCGAAATGCTGCCATCTTATATGCCCATGGTTCGTTAGCTTCTGCTTTAATGAACGAAGGTTGGTATGTTTCCTTCCTAAAGATCTTTATATCATATTCGCCATGTACTATGTTAATCTTTAAGTCTAAATAATGCATTTCAACTTCTTCGCTTCTTTGTTTTACCAGGTGTAGTCCAAGGGCTGTATCCGATATATGAGGAGGATTTATCTATATTAAATCAAAAGTGCTTCTATGTTTACTGTGTTTTTATTATTATGTATATTTTTCCTGCTATAGTGCTGTTAAATATAATTTTTATCTTATATTGGCAGTGTAATAGTAAAGTTATATTCACTAGCATGATGAGAATCAGTTATCTATCGTTGTGAGTCTAGCAAATGTGCATCTGCTTAAGAGTCTACCATTATGTACCTAGAGATATTCATTTACAGTGTCAATTTTATTTAAAATTTTTAAATCTTTACCAAGAATCATTTTACAGTATTGATTTTATTTAAAATTTTTAAATCTTTGCCAAGATGCTAAGAAATGATTTTACATTTGAAGTAAAATTGATTAGCTGGATAAAATTAAAAGCCATCCATTTGATACAAGCCATGGTAAACTTGCTGAAATAAACCAAAATCTACCATAGCGCGTTTCTTAACAAGAAAATCAACTGCGTGAGTAGCGAGCACTACAGAAAGAAATTCCAGGAACATCTAAAAGAAAGCATGATGGAAAGAATCCAGAAGTCGAAGAAGCATTAGATCAATGATGCTACAGTTAACGGGCGAGACATGAATATCAGCGGCCCAGTGTTGAAGACAAAGTTAGAGGAGATTGTAAAAAGCTAATAATTAGGTACCTATTTTAATAAAGCATTAAAATAGGTACCTAATTACATTAGGATACCTATTTTAATAAATCATTAAAATAGGTACCTAATTATTAGAGGTCCTATTTTAATAAAGCATTAAAATAGGTATCTAATTATTATTTTTTTACCTATTATTTATTTACGTACGAATTACATATTTTATTTTAAAATTTATTACTACTTCGTTTAATTGGGCCAAAATGGTTTAATTAAGGGAATCCACTGTATATTGTAAAATAATATTAATATATCAAAATTAGAAATTTAATTAGCACTCACAGACTCCATTACATGATAAATAGCTTTGAAAGCTGGTTGCTTATTATTTACAAATACACCCCTGTTTCCATGTACAATGGCAACACCATTTTCTTCTGCAGTTTTGCATACACTAGTATACATACAATGATCTGGTCGATAATTCCACTCACAAGGAAATATTAATAACTTATCTGTAACAAAAATTTTATCATAGAATCTAACTGAATTTTAAATTTGTTTTTTTAATGAAATTATTTTACCTGAATGATAATGAAAGATAATATTAATAATATCTTGATCACCCCAAGCAATTTTCAACTTATATTCTTGATATATTGGCTGCAAATAATCATGCCAGTGAAATCTTCTCATTCGTGTTAAATTCATTAACATCACACCAGAATTCACACCTAATATTAATAAAATCAACATTATATATATTATAAATACATATAGAGTATAAATTTAATATTAAATAAATAAACACAAACACATTATAATCTGCATACTTAGAAATTTCTCTTCATTTTCAACCATTGAGAAGCAAGTATTTATCAAATAGTATTATCAGTGATAGAAGAGCTACATTAAGTTTTGTTTTCTTGGTTTGGTCTTTTTTTTGGTTTATGACAGAAAGTAATTCAAGTTTAGAACATAGAAACTCAATTCATCACTGAGAAAGAGAGATTATTTAAAATATTCATCAATTTAAATATGACAAAGTTAATGAAGATGGTGATATATTATAATAATTGTTTTAATCACATTGTAAGTATTTAAAAAGTGTAACATGTGAAAATATCATATAAAGAGAGAAGCTGTTTTATAAGAATTAAGTTAAAAGTGAAAGCTAATGGAGTTTTGATTCTTCTCTTTAGTTTATATAATTGTAAAAAAATTTGTAATATTTCTGAATAAGTAAAATTAAAATTTTCTTCTAAACAATTTCCATGATGGCCCTGAATTCTACAAATTATCTTCATTTCAATAGTTAATTAATATATACTAATTCTATTGTGCATACTGACTGACTGGTCATTCTATTTGGTTTGGATTTTTCTATTAATTGCTTGTAAGCATCATTAAAATAGGAAGAACTAAGCAATATTTCCATCTTTGATATTATTAATTTAAAAACTATGAAATTCTTTACAGTTTTTTATAAGGGAAAACTCTATATACAGGTAACCTCATATAACATTGTTTCTTACAACACGATTTCGCTCTAACACTATTAGAAAATTACATTTATTCTTCTACAACACACAACATTTTCATCAATTTTTGTAAATCCACACTATGGACACACAATACACACAAAATGCAATCATTGGGAAATACTTTGCTAAAATTAGTCATAAATGCAATTTTGCTAGTTTTCCATGAGAGAGATGATTGATTTGAAATTGAGTTAATTGTTGACCATTGAGTATTTTATGTTCCAAACGTTCAGTTCTTGGATAAAAATTAAGTTTTTTTCTTCAATAGAGGAATGTGAACCAATATTAATTAGTTAGGTAGCGGTTTTTTATTCACGTTCAGTTTTACTATATAGTTATCCAATTAATTGAATGAATAATTCTTCAAAAACTAGGATTTTTTTCCCGCTGTAGTCGACAGTGTTGTTATGCCACAGAACTCAATTAACTTCTTTAAATATTTATTAATCTTCTTAAAAACTTTTGATGTACTGGCACATTATAGTATGCATTTCGGCAATTCTTGTTGCCTTCTTCAGCTAGTTTTATACATATATAAATCAGCTCATCATTTTTTAGAAAGATTTTTTTAAATACCTTTTCAAATATTACCAAGCAACACATTAAAGAATTAAATTCAACATAACTTCATTTAAAACTTATTTTTTTTTTTTAAACACCGCATAATGCCATATAACTTGAATTTAAGGAACAAATGGATCAGCACTGCTATACATTACAATTTTTTCTTTACCAACTTAAATTACCACATAACTTTTAATTCCAGGTGCAGAAATCACCACAGCTACACATTATCATCTTTACATTTTTAACACCAAAATTAATCACTTCTTTTACATAAGTACTTTTAAATGCACTTAACGACCTCTCATCAAAAGTTTTTAAGTAAGTTTAATAAATATTTAAAGAAGTTAACTGAGTTCTTGGCATAACAATACTGTTGACTACATCAGGAAAAAAATCCTAGTTTTTGAAGAATTTATTCATTCAATTAATTGGATAGACTATATAGTAAAACTGAACGTGAGAGGAATGTGAAATAGAAAAAAACTTTTTTATTCATAAATTATTTTTGGGTATGTTGGAAGGAGTGATTGGTAGTGGATTAGATTACAGATTTTGTTAAGAGAGCAGAAGATACAAAAACTTTAAATGCAAAAAAAAAGTTCAGAAACTGAAGTTAATATTGTTAAAAAGAAAAACATGTTTCTTGTTTTAATAAAATAGCTATAAGGAAGATATAATTATTAAATGAATGTTACCTAGGCTGTATACTTTTTTTCTTTTTGTTTCAATCATTGGGAAATACTTTGCTAAAATTAGTCATAAATGCAATTTTGCTAGTTTTCCATGAGAGAGATGATTGATTTGAAATTGAGTTAATTGTTGACCATTGAGTATTTTATGTTCCAAACGTTCAGTTCTTGGATAAAAATTAAGTTTTTTTCTTCAATAGAGGAATGTGAACCAATATTAATTAGTTAGGTAGCGGTTTTTTATTCACGTTCAGTTTTACTATATAGTCTATCCAATTAATTGAATGAATAAATTCTTCAAAAACTAGGATTTTTTCCTGCTGTAGTCGACAGTGTTGTTATGCCACAGAACTCAATTAACTTCTTTAAATATTTATTAATCTTCTTAAAAACTTTTGATGTACTGGCACATTATAGTATGCATTTCGGCAATTCTTGTTGCCTTCTTCAGCTAGTTTTATACATATATAAATCAGCTCATCATTTTTTAGAAAGATTTTTTTAAATACCTTTTCAAATATTATCAAGCAACACATTAAAGAATTAAATTCAACATAACTTCATTTAAAACTTATTTTTTTTTTTTAAACACCGCATAATGCCATATAACTTGAATTTAAGGAACAAATGAATCAGCACTGCTATACATTACAATTTTTTCTTTACCAACTTAAATTACCACATAACTTTTAATTCCAGGTGCAGAAATCACCACAGCTACACATTATCATCTTTACATTTTTAACACCAAAATTAATCACTTCTTTTACATAAGTACTTTTAAATGCACTTAACGACCTCTCATCAAAAGTTTTTAAGTAAGTTTAATAAATATTTAAAGAAGTTAACTGAGTTCTTGGCATAACAATACTGTTGACTACATCAGGAAAAAAAATCCTAGTTTTTGAAGAATTTATTCATTCAATTAATTGGATAGACTATATAGTAAAACTGAACGTGAGAGGAATGTGAAATAGAAAAAAACTTTTTTATTCATAAATTATTTTTGGGTATGTTGGAAGGAGTGATTGGTAGTGGATTAGATTACAGATTTTGTTAAGAGAGCAGAAGATACAAAAACTTTAAATGCAAAAAAAAAGTTCAGAAACTGAAGTTAATATTGTTAAAAAGAAAAACATGTTTCTTGTTTTAATAAAATAGCTATAAGGAAGATATAATTATTAAATGAATGTTACCTAGGCTGTATACTTTTTTTCTTTTTGTTTTACATACAGTGAAACCCCGATTTTGAAACTTTTCGGGGACCGGCCCGAAAAGTCGAACGAGCCGGGAAAACGCACG
>AYEL01087550.1:0-21378 GCA_000484575.1 Olivierus martensii | reverse complement strand
GACGATATTTTAATATTAACTGATTTACGGTTAAGGATAATAATAATAATAACGAAAACATAGATAAATATGTAAATAAGATTAAAAATCAAAATAAGAAACTCGCAATGCGAATTGAATATCGCGAGGAGTTACTTTTCATTGGGGTTGGTTGGTTGGGGTCTGTTGATTTTGTGTTCAAAATCAACAGACGAAGAACCAACAGATGTCTGTAGCCAACAATAGTTCGGTTTTTAGTTTTTCTCCTAACTTAAAATGCAGAATGAACTAATGGATATCAAAAGAATAGTCGAACTTTTTCAAAATCATATTCTGATTGATTGCCTTAGAGGTATTGCATATAAATTCGAGTTTTAAACAATAATAATGTGTATTTATTATATTAAAATAAAATAAATTAGAATCATTAAAAGCTTGGTGTATTATTTGCAATTTTGTAGCCTATTCATTATCTACACGGGGGCGAAATGTTCCGGGGGCAAAACGTTCTCGGGGAGAAATGTAGGGGGCGAATTGTCGGAGGCGAAATGCAGGAGGCGAATTTTCGGTATTTGTGTTCGATAGTCAAATTTGGGGTCTGGAAAGACCCCAAATTTGACTATCGAACACAAATACCATATAAAATACTTCCCGTAGTCGCCATTATGCTATTGTCGGTGTATCGCTTGGTGCTTCAGCAACTTATCGCTTATTGTCGGTGCATCGTTTGGTGCTTCAACAACCTATCGCCTAATTACCCTTGTTAGTTACGACTATATAATGCTGCATTTTGCCAAAATTAATAACAACAACAGATTAATTTGTATATAATGCTCATTTTGCCTAAATTAATAATAACATAGATTAATTTGTAAATAATAAACAATATAAAATAAATTTTAAATAATAAAAGTGAAACTTTCCTAATAAATGCTCAAAATCAATTTTCGGAAAAAATGATTTAACACCTGTCATTAAGCCTATCTAACCCTGTTCCTTAGAAAAAATAAATGGAATCATCCAAAGCTCTGCAAACTCGAATTCGGGCCTGAATCGATTAATCTCATTGGTTTGTAAATATTGTAAGAAAGCCGAACATCTTCCGCTTAGGTAACAATCTTTTTGGAACGTACTGTACATACAAAGTTATTCTTATTGCTGTTCTGACAACTGACAATCATACACTAGTTCAAAGCTAACAAAACTGGGAAGGGGAATGTGCCGATGAATGCCGGGACGGGCGGAACAAATATGCGCATAGGCTTAAGTTACATTCACAATGTCAAAATTAAAACATTAACGTATCAGAAATTAATACTATTCAGAATCTCGTAATTAATTTTCGAAATTAATGTAAAAAGACATTTTTTGTCTATTTTTATATTTTTAATTCGGTATTCTACAAGTTCCTTCGCGATCCATTAAAAATTTAACGCGACCCAAAGGTTGAGAAACACTGGTGTATACTATATTTGGCGACAGCCATTTTTTGAGCATATCTCAGGCGTACAACCCATGATGGGTGATTGGAAGATTGAAGACTGCGATTTGATGGAAAGGCCTGGACTCCTCCTGAAAAACTGGAAATATGGAATCTGGACTTGAATCCAGATCTTCTAATGTGCATTATCATGCAGCTATCCATACAACATTCATTTATTTGGCATCAGTTCAATTGTATAAAGTATTTAATTATTTAAAAAAGATAATTTAATATTAACTCAATAGGAATAATTGTGAGAAAACCTATACTGGAAAAGTTAACAATGACAGTGTAAAAGTAAAACAAAAATTTTATTAAAATAAAATCAAACATGAATAAAATTTTAAAATCATATAAAATTTTATTTTCAATATACAATTAATAATGAACTGAAATCAATTTGATTGATATAAAAATAATTCACATTATTATTGTATATTATTTTTCCATGCTGATGTTTCAATTTTTAATATTTCTCTGACTGCCATAGTTGCATATGAAGATAAAGGTAAAGAAAATTCAACTTTTAATGCTCTTTGTTCCCCATCTGTAAAATTCAATTAAATTATTTTTAATTAATTTAATTTTTTATGTAATAATAAATAAACTTTTGTATAAAAACTATAATATATAATAATTTCTATAGCAATTTTTCTATTCTGTTGCTGAATTTTTTTGGAGATCATATTTAGAAAAAATTAACAAACATTTTATCTAATAAACAGTAAAAGTAAAAAGAAAAATCGTCATATTTTACATACTGTATTTAATGTTAAAAATAACTATGAATATATTTCATCATAATAAATTTGAGAGATTAATTCAAAAACAACAATCTTTGAGTAAAGTTTTTAGAAATCAAAAACAGTGTCTAAATACAGTTTTTAATTTAATAATATAAGGTTTTGTGATGAAATGTAATACTGTAATAAAATAACATATTATATCCAATCCTAGTTCAGTGTCTGATTTCAGAATACAAGGTGTCCCAAAAATTACTCTCTCAAAAACTATTGGGAATACAGGAAAATGGGGTTAAGACAACAAAACAGCCTTATTTCAGAGTAAGTGCCACATAAAAGTAGAGATGTTCAGTGAGCATTCTTCACAAGGCAATCGTCGGTATCTTTATACAGCTCAAAGCGATGCAGTATTGACCCATGGAAGAATGAATGTTTGTGATAACATGCAAGATCAAAGGGATAATATGAACAAAACAAAGAGAATTTTGAGAGGAAGTTTCATTAGGTAGGTCAAACAGACAAGGCCATCCATGAATTAGAGATGAAATTTCAACGAACATTGCATCACTGAGCTCTGTAGAAATAGTGACAGTCACAAGTGAAAACTGCTCACTGAAAATCCCTACTTTTGTGTGGCACTTACTTTGAAATAAAGCTATTTTGCTGTCTTAACCCTGTATTCCCATTAGTTTTTGAGATAAATAGTAACTTTTGGACACCTTGTATAAATAATATTGAACTAGACTGTTGTTCTGGATGGATGGAAATCTTGAAACAAAATATAATATAGTTATTTGGAATTAGAAAATAGATAATTGAAATTTTTTTCAAGAATACAGCTCAAACAAATAATTATTAGCATTTGTTTAAAAAAATACATATATATATACACTTAAAAGACAATATATCACTTTGCTTGCAAGAAAATTAGTTACAAGAATTCCTTGATTAGTGCAGGTTTGAATAATAAAGTATTGATAAGTGTGCAAAAATAATTTGAGATTATCCCTTAATATATGTGATGCCAAATTTGATTGGTGCACTTCAACAAGTGCGATTTTTTTGTTTTGCAAATCCTCTGATGCGATGGCAACTGAATTTCAGGGATTGTAGTCTATATATTTAGAGCACTGCAATAAATTTATTTTATTTTTTTAATTCTGTTAATATGACTTTCATCATCTAATTGTTATATTTTAAATTTGTTTGTAATTTAATTTATTAATAAATTTAGCATGAATGACAACTACCTAATAATATCCATTACAATATTAAATAGCCAGCCTTGCCTTCAGTTCCTCTCCAGTACTCGATGTCTACAGATGTACAATTTTTACAGAATTTATGCAATTTTGTAAAAAATAAATTTTAATTCTCACTGTAAATTTTTAAATACCTATATATATTCTCAATGATTTAAAGTACATGTAATGCAATATAGATACGTTTTGAGAGCGAGGAAAAAAATATAATTACTATAATATCAGTGCTTTTGAGCAGACCAAAAATAAACTTAAGATAATAAGAAATAATTTTATTGAGAAGCACTTTCGGCGTAACACGCCCTCATCAGCTGATTCATTTGTAACAGTTTTAAAAATTCTAGAATCAAACATATATGTTAGGAATCGAACATTTCGATATTTATACAATTCAAAATTTAAAACATTCTTTAGATAAGAACCTTAATAAACAAATTTTAAAACAAAAATAAAATATATACAAAGATGTTATGTATTAATAAATAAACTTTAAAATAAATAAACTTTAAAATAAATATAAACAAAGACATTAAACGGATATAGGCTTGTATCTTAAAGTACTTGGTAAAAAGTACAAGGTATACGTGTATTGGATTGAGAATCCTTATATTTCTTTTTAATTGAAATGCACATTGTTCACAAGTGTGCTTAATACTGCCCCATATTTTCTTGAGGAAACCTGTAACCAGCTAAGTCCAAAATTAGGGTCCTTCATACGTTTTCTTTAAACTTAATTGGCTTTATTCTCATCTATACTATGCCTTAATGCATATTTCCAAGACGGGGAGGTTTAAAGACTGTCTTGCGTTAATTGTCTCTTTACCAAAGATTCTTTTAAAGATTCTTAACTCTTCTGCTAGTGGCAGCTCTTTTTGATCGTTGACCTTTTGGATTATTCTTGCCTCATTCCAATATTTTTTATATAATAATTTTTATGAAATATTAAATAATCTTAAATTTATTTTATATTAAGATAATCTTAAATTTACAAAATTATTTACTTTATAGTTTAAGGGAAAAATTATAAGTTAGAAAATCAAATTGTTTTTATTCATTAACATAAATTTCAGCTGAGTGAAACAGTTTTTTTTATTTTTTTAATTTCAATTTTTTTTTTTAATTTAGAAAGTAAAGGAGTAAAGCACAAGGCCCAGAGAAAACTAATTGGGAAATGTGTCCCACTAGTTGGAAGCCTCTGATACCACTACTTTCCCTTTTAGCCCAAAAAGATGGATTATTCAAAGAGTTATCATCCAAAGCTTTGCTTTTAAGAACCATACATGTCTAAAAACTAGAGAAAGAAAAATGGTCACCATCTGATTATCCTCCAATACAGATGGAAGGCTAAATATAATGAAGTTTTGTCTGGTGCCTCAAAGGGATCATTCATGATACTGAAGCTTTTGTTACTCCAATAACACTCAACCATCAAAATGAACCAGAGCTCCTTTAGCCAGAGAAAGGAATTCAAAACTGAGTTCTCCATCCCTGTTATTCCTCTATGACAAGGACATGGAATTAAAATTATGGAATAGAAATTTGTACATTATATTGTAATAAAATACTGTATGTACAAATTTTTGCTTTATAATTCCAATTCCATGTCCTTGTCATAGAGGGGGCAACAAGGTGGAGGGCAATTTTGAACTTCCCCTGGCTAAAAGATGATCTTGGTTTACCTATCAGTTTTTGAAATCTCCAAAATTATACTATAGCAAAATTAATTTTATGTTATAATGAAAATACGTTAAGTGAGTGTGCATTAGATGGGATATACTTATAGTATTTTTGACATTTTTTTTGTGGTACTACATTTAAATGCAAATTTTTCAATTGCAATGGCTTACAGCAATCAAAGTTTTAAAGCTATTATCCTTAAAGATCTTACTTTAAATTTCTCTAGCATCAAACTTTGTCCATTCAAATTTATTGTAGTTAAAATATTATATGCATCTACATGAATGAATTTAATAATGTATACATGCAGTAGGTGCAATTATTCCTCTTGGCATACTATGAAGCATAATTATGATGACCATATTTTTTTGGAGAAAATAAAGGACAAATCAGAAATTGTTTCATAACAAGAAAAAGCAGATTGCATTCATTTGTGTCACTAAAACTGTAAAATCTTATAATATTTATTATAAAATATAATAAATAATACAGTGGTGCCTTGCAATTCGTCAGTAATCCGTCGCCGAAATAAGGTCGAATTGAGAAACTGTCGAATTGCGAGACCATTCTCCATATTAGGACTATGTAAAATAGATTAATTCGTTATCAGTCCCCATCCCACTCCCCTAACGGCTAAAATAGATTAATTCGTTATTGGTCCCCATCCCACTCCTCTAATGGGTGGGGTGAGAGAGATACACTATATTATTTACTTTACTATATTACTATTGTATAACACACTAAATTACAAAATACACTATTTTATACACCACACTATTGTATACCTAAATTACAAAATACACTATTTTATACACAATACATTGACTAAATTACAAAAAACACTACACAACACACAATTTATTAGCCCTTGGATGTTGAAATGAAGTATTCTGGCAGACACCCTAGCACCCGTAATCTTCTCTCTCTGTTACAAAACGTTGCCACAGTTGTCCTAGGAACACCATACTCGAGTTGCATTTTAATTGTTCTACCTTTTTGCACTTTATCTGCAATTTTTTTCTTCATCTCATTGCTCAATCGAGTGTTGTTCTTTTCGGAATTATTCCTCTGGTCAGTTCTTTCTGAACCCATCTTTACATTTCACTCAAAAAAATAATTACAAATTTTTTACTTTCTGAAAAATGTAGAATTGAAAATTAACACAAACAGCATGGGCAAACACCAAAGTAGCCCATAAAGAACTGACAAATAACAAATGGCATCATACAATTCCATGCATGCGCATGCACCATCCCTCGGAAACCAAATTGTCGAATTGCGAGACTGACGAATTGTGGGACGTCGAATTGCGAGGCACCACTGTACCAATAATAAACAACACAATATAATGAACTATACAACGTTTTAAACAATCATATTATTACTTTAAAAAATTAATTTGGGTATTTTTTACAAGAATGAACTTTTTTAATAAATCAAGTTTGTGTTTTAAAAATTCATAAAACTCTATACATGTCATGTCAAAGTTGCATTTAGTATAAATATATGCTTCCAATGTTTCTAATTTTAATGGGTTTTTCTAAGTGGTCCACATATTATTCACTAATGAAAATAGTGAATATGTTGACCACTGAGAAAAACTCAATGTTGAGGTGGGTAATGTTCGTTCGGTGGGGGCAATAGCTCAAGGAAGACAGAAGCAAAATTCAACAATTTTTAAAATGTTTTTAAACAATATGTGAAATATTTAAAAATTCCAACTCATCTATGTTGTCAGGACTTGTCATTTTGATGCCATTCTTTGATGATCTTTTCACAGGTGACATAACACAGAAAATGACAATGTCAATGTTTCTGTGGACTGTCTGCTGTGTACCAGTATTCAATTTAGTATTTCAATTCACAAAATAAAAGATAAAATGGCCATTTTAGAAAAAAATAAATAAATCTAAAAGACATAACAGTGAAATAAAGGACTGTCCTCTTAAATAAAGGTCATATAGTCACCATAAGTATAATGCATTCTAAGAGTTCATTTTTTTTTAATATTAGAGGAGAAGAGATATTGTTGTTACCACTTTTTCCCCTTGATATTGTTAATAACCATTAACCATTGTTAATGGTTGAAAAGATATTAGAGATGTTGAAATTTCATAAAAAATTCAAAAGTAAATTTATGCAATTTTTTTGGGAATTATTAGATGACTAGAATAATGCAATTTATAAAATATATAGCAGAATATTATAATATAATTATAAAGATTGCCTACAAAATCTTATTGCATGTATTATTGTTGTGATACATCTCTCTAATCAACTGTATTGACTCTGAACTAGTATCTTAAGTGGTATATTGTAAGCAAATGGTTTTTTCTTCTATAAGTATATGAAATCTTTACACTTTTTAAATTTTATATATTTTTATTCTAATGTTTATTATAAATAAAGTTTTGTAAATTATTAATAAGTGTTACTTTATGTGCGGCCCGCAAAAATATTTTAAAATTTAAATTGTCCGTTGATTAAAAAGATTGCTCACCCCTGATCTAATGTTAGATGTAGATATCTAATTTCATAGCAAATAATAGAATATAGTTAAATATTGTATATGCTTGTAATAAAATTCCATATTAATAAACTGATTTAATTATTAATTATAAATTTAACAATTAAATTCAGATTTAATTAAGGTTCTCCATCTTTATTTAAAAATTGAAATTTAGATAATTAGATTACTGGTATTTATCTAGAAAAAAACAGAAACTTATCTCAATCATAAGTCAAACTAGGACAATAATGTTCCAAATATTTTATTATCAGATTGCTAAATTTAATAACCAGAACTTTAATTTAAACTTTTTTTTTACTGTCTAACTTAAAGTTTCAATTATTAAACAAAAATTATTAAATTATTAATTTATTATTTGATATTGACAATCTTACCTTAAAATTAATCATTTTTACATCAAAGAAGAAAAATATATACCAATAATTACAGATTGTAGATAAAAGAAAAGCTACTTAATCTGAAGACAAAAGTTGAATGTAAGGATTGCCAGATAATCTGACTTTAACTTTGGCATCAAAGTTTGAATTAAAGTTCAGTCCTAGAATTTCTAATATGATAAATTAATTATTATTTTTTATATATCTTTATTAATTTAAATACATATAAATTTCAATTGCACAACTTTGAATTAGTGAGTTATAATTATTTATGAAATAAAATTTTTTAAAAATTAAAAAAAATTTTAAATTTATTAGAATAGTATATTATCTGTTTAAGACAGCATAACAAAATTTTTACCAGCAAGTATCACATGTAAAAGTATTTATAAAATGTTTCCTTAAGATTTTTGTATCTTGAATTTTTACAAACAATAAACCCACTTACCAGAAAGGTGGGGAAAAAAATGATTTTAATGATCAGTTACTATCTTTTAGCCTTACCATATTCCTAATTGCAGTCCATTGTTTATCACTTCTGATTCCTGGAATTGATGTCCTAGAAGTCATAAAATTTAAAGGTTATTGTCATAAAAAATAAAAAAGTTGTATTCTATTTGGACTTACCATCAGAAGATAATCTCAGAATGATTTTTGCCATATTTTGCACCCAGCGAACAGTTGGTTCAACTGATCGATCCTCTTCCAAATCTAAATCTGACATGGAGTTGAGAAAATAATTATGATTGAAATATAATACAACTATATGAATGATCAATGCATAGCACAATTTGTTAACAAAATTTTTACCAGCAAGTATCACATGTAAAAGTATTTATAAAATGTTTCCTTAATATTTTTGAACCAATAACAGTTAATCAAAGAAAGTTTAAGAAATAATATAAAGAAATTATATAAATGTATGCAAATTTCTATATGTAATATTATAGTTAATGATAAATTAACTGATTATTTCAATTCAATTTATGGTTTTTAATGAATTATAAAAAAAAATCAAAATTGGCCAATTAGTTGTTGTAATATGCTGTCGAATGATTTTTCTCATTTTGATATTATGGCACTACTAATATATACAGTTTCATTCTCATGGGTCCAACAATCAAATAAATCAAGCTGATAAGGATATCTATGATATCGAAAATGTTTCTGAATAAAATATATTTTTGTGTGTAATGATACTGCTTAATGTGCTAATCTATTTACTATATTTTAATCAACAATCAAATTTTTAAATAAAACATTATCTTGCAGTTAAAAAAACTCCATCAAATTTGGTTGAGCAATTTGGAGATTTCAAAATCTGGCAGATATTTCTCATTCATATTATGCAGAATTCTGTCATTCTTTCCATGATACTATATATATTGGTCATAACCTGTTTTAGGGAGTAAATATTGTTAACATAGTAATTATGAAATAATTTATATAAATTTAGCTTACATAATGCTTCTAGAAACAAAATCTTACATAAGTTGACAAATACTTATATTATGTTCACATTGGGTATTTCTCATTGTACCAAAGTGTTATATTCCTGGAAACATATAAATTGAATTTACCTAATTAGTATGAAATTATTATGGTAAAATTAAAAAAATTATGTACTTTTTATATTGCATATCTATAAGACTGTGTAATGAATAAATATGATTTGCAATGTGTCCCAAATGTTCTGAAATAATCACATATCTTGAAAAATATGCATTCTATGAAAAAAATGTTTTAGAGAAAAGTTATTTACTTTAAAAAAGGTATAAGATAACAGTATCTGTTTCATCATAGATGGTGCTATTGACAATGGTTTGAAATTCATTATTTTTAAATGGGAATCTCCATTTTCTCTTGTATATTCTAATACTAAACAAAAAATACAAAACTTATATAAAACATTTTTTTTTGAAAAATACACTTATATGAGTGGCTTAAGAAATTGGAGTATTAATATCACGATCATAGAGTAATCATCTGTGACAATATCCTAATTTTCAATTTTGGTTAAAAATACATTTTAATTGAATGAAAAAGAACTACTATTTGTATTATGTGAGGATTTGGTGATAAAATTAGATCTCATGAAGCAGTTGCTAATCTGTTCAATGATACATATCTTAATCATACTCCAATTTCAAAATCTACTAATCACCAAACAATAATTTTAAAATTGAAGTATGATCAAGATATATTCTTTCAAATCATGATTTTTCAGTATCACGATTTGAAAGAATGGATTCAGTTAAAGACAAATTAATATCTGGAGGACCAAAATCTCCATCCAACAATAATAAAGTTTTAAAGATTTTTCAAACTGTTGCAAAGTCACAAATTTTAACGAATATCAACAAATTACAACTAAACCTAACGATTCTAACGACTCTGCAATCCAGAGTTCGACCTGAGCTCAGGTCTTTAATTAAATTCTAGCTTAATATCAGTGAGGCTATGGGAAGTTTACAGAATATGTAAACGAGTAAGCTCCGACGGACAAAATTTAAAGGAAAAGTTATGCAGTTCCTTATTTTACGAGGGAAGGAGTGTGAAGAAGTGAACTCTGACCTATCCTGTTTTATTATTTTATTATGCTCTTTCATTATTTTTCGTTATTTTCATTATTAGCTAACGTATTATATTTTAGTTTAAGAGTTGACTTACTTCCACATTCTCAATCTCAATATTTCGCAATCACGTGCTACGGATGGACAACCATCTTTCAGATGAGCTTTCTCAGCTAATGACATCATCATCTAATCTAAATAAGTTTTACCACTGATCCGATGTGAGAAAATATGAATGATTTTGTATTGAGGTTTTGTTCGGTGCATAATTAATTTATAAAGATGCATAATTAATTTATAAAGATGATGACATGAATTGATAACTCTGTAAGCTAATTAATTTGATATTGTTATACGAAATTATGTAAATGAGGCAACACGGAACTGTAAGTCACTCTGTATAAAAGCTTATACAACCAACGACACAACGAGGTGTTGGTTCTCAAGTGAAATTGGTTGAGTGACATTCAAATTCTTGTAAAGGTCTGCAATTGTTTGGAGTTTTGTATCAGTGATGGAGGTAGTAGAATTAAGTAGTATTTAAGGTTTATTTTTTGTGAATAATTGGATTTTGATATTTGAATTGGATTAAACAAGTTTTGTTGACTAATTGCTTGTTGCTTTATTATCGTTTCAATAAAGCATTTATTAATCACTTTTGTAAGCTTTTTGAGTCTAATAAATTTATATTTTTTGTTATTTAACTTGTTTGAGAATTTAATCAATTTATTAGTATAAGTTTCTAACATCGTCTTGTTGTTTTCGATCTAACACTTATTTGTTACTTCTAGTTGTAAGTTTTGTTTTACCATTGTTAGATTGTTTTGAAGTTCATTATATTTAAGCTAGAATTTAGTTAAAGACCTGAGCTCAGGCCGAACTCTGGAATTTGCAGAGTTGTTAAACCGTTAGGTTAGTTGTAAATAGTATTAATTGTTATTTGTTAAAATTAACGATTTTGCACTGTAATTGAATATCCTGCCTTTCAAAAATGATTCAGCAAAGTGATATCAGCAAATTTATGGCTAGAAGAATTATGAAGAAACAGTTAAAAAATATTATGTAAAATTTGCTTGATTCATCAGAAACTATTAAAAGATGATTTTGACAGAAGAGTTTTGATGATGAGATGATGATATGGTTTGATGAAAATCATCATCAATTTTTTCAATTGAATTTGTTTTTCTGATGAAGCCACTTTTGAGTTAAATGGATCTGTGAATCATCAAAATTCCAGATATTAGGAAGACAAAAATTCATATTAGATGAAAGATTTTCATATATAGTATCCTCAGAAAATAAATGTTTAGGCCAGAATAAGTCATCACATTATAGGACTTTTTTATGGCAATTTAAATCTGAAAAATTATGTAAATTAATTATGAACTAAGTATTACTAGCTATTCAAAATGTAGTTGGAGAAGGTTTTGAAAATGTTTGGTTTTAGCAGGATGGAATTCCAGTTCACTACAGTTTAAATGCTTGTAACTTTCTCAATCAAACATTTCCTAATAAGTGGATTGGTAGAGAGTAGAAGTGAATGGCCACCTAAGCTTCCTGATCTAATCCAGTTAGATTTTTTTTTACTGGGGATATTTGAAGAGTAAGATCTATGAAATAAAAGCTGTAAACATTGATGAGCTATGTGATAGAATACTTGATATGTCAAATTTATTTAAATCAAAATTCCTCTATGATCACTTAGCACTCTGTCACAAGGTATGAGTAGTTGAAGATAAAACTTCAACCTTGTGATAAGTGCATTTTCAAAACAATGTTTCAAAAAAGTTCTCTATTTTTTTGCATAGAATTAAAATATGCAATAAAAAAATGTGGTTCCCATTTAAAAACTTGAATTGATCTTTGGATCACTGTCAGTAACACCATCTATGATGAAACAGATATGACTATCTTATGCCTTGTTTAAAACTAAATAACATTTATCATATAATGCATATTTTTTAAGATATTTGACTATTCCAGAACATTTGGGACAAACTATATCCTTTATTATTATTATTATTATTATTGTTATAATTTTACTATCATTAGAGCTATCACAATTTAACCTTGCAATAATTTTATAATTATTGTTATGGCACTATCATATGAAATTATCATAATCTTGTTGCATTTTATAGGCTGTTTTTTGAATTCAAAATTAAAGATTAATTGTAAGCAGTAGGGATGCCAAACTCTGATTTTGCTGTGGGCTATTTAACAGACAATGCATATTGACAGAGCAATTTAAGAAAGAAAGCAAAGCTGAATGGGTTGTTGCTAAACATTCAGATTGGTTGCATTCCCAATTGTTTACACTTTACAAAAATAGTTGTTTTTATAGGAGAATGAATTCTGAAAAATTTAGGTACATTCTATAAATAAATTAAAGAAAACAGATAAAATTAACCTTATTAAATTTATTATTCAAATTAACCAGATTTTATTATAATATTGTGTTTACAAATTACATAACTTACTATAGTTAAAGTATGTAAAATATATGATAGTTAAAAATGTTTATAGCATTGGAGTGGGCTGTGAGTTTGATATACTTGGTGTAAGTATACTTTTAAATACAAGTAAAATTTTTAAAAGTTATGATTTATTTATATTTTTAAGTTTGAGTATTGAAACTTACTGGAAGAAATAACCGTTGACAGGCACATAATTTAAATAGTTTTTTCCATTCTTCTTCAGTACCTTCTGGAAATGTAATTGGATGTATTTCAAATGAAATTCTCTGAAGTACATTACTAGGCCAATCAAGTAACTGTAAATACAAATAATACTTTCAAAATTCTTTCTAATCATTAATCTTAAATTTCCATTTATGGATCTTTATGATTAATCATTATGTAATACCTAATTGAATAAAACTTAACATTCATTTCAAAAAATGAATGCTAAGGATTTAACATTCCTTTTTTGAATGTTAAAAACTTAACAATCTATATAACATAGCATCTTCTACTTAATTGATAATTATAAATTAGCTGTGAATAAGTGAAGTTTGTTATCTTTGGCTATGAATGTATCAGATTATGTTGCTTTAGCAATTGTATAGCACCGTGGTGGCGAACCTACGGCACGCGTGCCAGGAATGGCACGCAGAACAATTTTGCTGGCACGTGGCACATATTTATATTTATATATACATACATAGAACGTTAAGCTAGAATTTTATATTTTCCAAATTTTCGCTGCGCAAAAAATTTGCGTTGTGACCATATAACTCTTAGTCACTTTTATTCTACTTGCAATTGTGCATATGCCGTTGTGGTGTTAGTTGACTTAATCATTTTTGCTTCCTTATGTAACTCGACTGAAAATCTGTTAATTGCATTTCAAGTTCGTCCAACTTTAACCAGTCAAATGTTGTTACAATAGGTGCAGATAACCTGAATTTATCAAGATACACGATAAATTTTGTAGTTTCTGCAAATTATCTAAATTGACTTGTGAGTGAATCTTGATTGAAACTCACTGATTATACAGTTAATAACTTTTGAAAATTCTGTAGTCAGTTTAGCTCCATCCGGTTTTTCATGAAAGTTCAAACCTGTGAATAATTTTTTCAAATTTGGAAAATATTTGAAGCTTTTGGAAGCGATTACTCGATATAATATTTGAAATTTTGTTTCAAATGCCTGAATTAGATCAAATATGCCAATGATAGTCTTATTGATACATTGTAATTTAACATTTAATTCATTCAAATTTAGGCATAATGTCTGCCGAAAACATTAATTTTGAGGTCCATTCAGTATATATATATATTCCTATAACAAATTATCTGGCACGTTAGTATATTAAGAAATATAACTTTTTAAATTTTTTGCACGCCAGCAGAAAAAGGTTCGCCACCCCTGGTATAGCAGGATGCTAATAAACATAATTTAATCAAGTAAAATTGTAAATTTTCTATTACTGTTTCTGATAAATCCCATGAATTGGTATTCTATCAATTTTCAGGTACTACAGTACCTGAAAATTGATGGACTATTATAAATAAAAAAATGGCATTTCAAAAATAAAATGTTTGGGAAAGTAACACAACTGTATATTTTAAACTCAAGCACATTTCAGTAGTAATTATGCACATTATTATTTATTTAGTGAAGCGATTTCAGTACAAAATCATCTTCAG
Source organism: Olivierus martensii (assembly GCA_000484575.1). Classification (NCBI taxonomy): domain Eukaryota; kingdom Metazoa; phylum Arthropoda; class Arachnida; order Scorpiones; family Buthidae; genus Olivierus; species Olivierus martensii. Next base: position 6,604 of record AYEL01087550.1, on the reverse strand, counting down.
CACTATAAACTATAGGATCAAACATAAATTTATGGAGATCATTATTATTGTAATAACGATGTTCCATTAAATTTATGTTTGATCCTATAATTTATAATACTAAAGATGGTTTTGTACTGAAAGTGCTTCACTAAATAAATAATTATTAGTGTGCATAATTATTGCTGAAATGTATTTGAGTTTAAAATATTAAGTTATAGTAAGCTAAGCAGAAATAATCTTAAAGTAACACAACTGTATTTTATTAAAACATCATTTATTCATATACAGGGTAGTCCTTGACTTACAATGATTCACACCTAGCATGATTCAAACTTACAATGGCTAAACATTATTATTAAAAATTCTCTAATTTAACTTCACCATTTACATATACATACATACATTACATTGCTTTTGTATGTGCATTGCAATGTCACCATTATTTGGCAAGCAAAGACTTTCAACAATACACAATAGTAACTAGTGTGATTCATCACTTCTAACCTATCACAGCCTTTGGCACATCAATCAAATCAGCAGTCAAAATGTTATTTCACTCATTGAAATTTTTGTATCTCATTGTAACTCTATCATGTCCATTAAGAAAAATACTACTACTGTTGAAAAAATTTCTGAAATTCTTAAATTTTTCTTTCTTAATTTTGTATTTATGTATTTAATTTATATGTGCTAATAAATAATTTATAAATGTTTATGTAAATATTAAAACAGAAATCAAACAAATCAAGAATTAAAAAGTTCTTGACTTATGTCAGAATCAATTTATGATGGAGATGTTGGAACGGAATCCCATTATAAATCGAGGACTTCCTGTATTTATATTTCATATACTGTTAAAGTAACAAGTCCTGAAAATCAATACAGATATGTGAATAAAATAATGCAAGAAACTGGTTTTATTAATAGTTACCAAGAACCACTAAACAGCATATATTATACTAAGTACACTAACATTTATATATACGATACATATTTATTACTTTATATAAATTTGCATAGCATATTGTTTCAACTTATAATTCATTTCAAACAAAAAATTATATTATTATTAATATATTTTAGATCATAAAATAAAGAAATACTCACTCTTTCTTTTAATAAATTTCTGTTATCATCATCAGAAATAACAATAAGATGCAAAGGTGACTTTGATAATACTACTACAGATTTTAATGATACCATCGTTTGATTTAATCGTTTTCCACATACCACAACTGCAAGTTGTATAGAATTAAATCCATTTCCAAATCTGAAATTTTTGAAAAATTTAGAATTATTTTAAATTAAAATTAAAATTTTTTATATATTTATTTTTTATTGATAAAAAATGCTAAACAGAAATAAAATAATTCTGATCAGAAAAAATATATTTTCCTGATCAAAACTGTTTTTATTTATGTTTTGATTAATTTATCAAGAGGAAATATATCATAAAAAATATAGGTTCTTAATTTCTCATGCTTATATTTTTCAGAAAATAATAATCAAAATTACATAAAATATAATACAGTAATTAAGGAATTTTCAATTATAATATTTAACTATAATTAAGAGTTTTATTTATTTTGTTTTCTTAAATATCTTTATATATAAAAAATTAAAAATTATGAAATATAGAAATTTTCTACTTTATATTCTGTACTAATTTCTGTAAATTTGATTTTATGTAAAATTTTTCCATAATTTTTCTTTTTCTTTTTAGTGATATTGTAATACATAAACCATATACTGTATTTGCAAATATGTACAGTCTATTCTCGTTATTCGCAGTAGTTATGTTCCATAAATTCTTCGCGAATACTGAATTAGCAAATAGTGAAACATGCTTATGGGAAATATAGAGTTAGGGTCCTGCAAACCTTTCTTCCCAACATTTTCATACTTGGTTTATGTGTTTATTTTCTGTTTACAGACACCTTCTTTAATATGTAATGCATTACTTACAAATAATTACAGTATATGCAGTGTATAGTACTATATACAGTATTATAACTACAGTAATCTTTATTTAATTTTTTAAAACATTAACTATGTAGTAAATAAAATCTTATTTTTGATTGATAGTTTTTGATGTTGCAAGATGTTTCATATGACAGCTGACATATTGTCTTTCTGAACTGCGTCAGCCTTGTCTGTGTCACTTTTTGCCTCAGATCATCTAAAATTTCGCCGTAAGGAGCAAATGCACAGGAAGTTAGCCGCCTAAATTTGTGACTGTGTTCAAACATAGGATCACATTCTTCTATGGGACCTGCGGTCTGTGGAGTGAACAAGGATATGTAATGAGAAATTTTCCAGCAAACCGATTTAGAGACTACATTTGGTAACAAACAACTTCCTTTATTAGAGAGAGAGTTTACATTGGTGGCAGTATTTTCACCGCTCAGCGAAAGTTTGTGAATATCAATTTTGTGGTTACAAATAAATTTTCATGAATAGTCGAATACACGAATACGGAATCCGCAAATAACAAGAACTGACTGTAAGTAAATATAAAGTTATTTTACAACATTTAAAAGTTCAAGTTATTTGTTATGTTGAATGCATTGTTTGTTGATTTTAAGTATTAGATTACTGGTAGGATATCATTCCATGTGATGCTGTCTTCTTTTCAGTAAGGAATATGGTGTTTTGAAAGTGCAATTATCATGTTCCATCTAATCTAGGGATTTTTGATTCAGAATTTTTGTATAAAAATTGAAGTATAAAAGCACTACTTGCAAGGTAATAACAGTTTTATTAGCATATAACGTTTTCGGACATATTCAGTCCCTCTTCAGTATGCCCATTTACAGCTAACACTAGTTAAACAACATAGTAACTCAAACGCTATCATAAACTGGAATATAAAATCCAGCCAAATTTTAGCCCTTGAAACTGTAACGGAATAATTTTAATGATTTGAAATAATGTTAGCGCCATCTCGAATTAATTATTTCAAATCATTAAAATTGTAAAAGGATTAGAACATTAGTTCAAATTATTTCAAATCATTAAAATTATTCTGTTACGGTTTCAAGGGATTAAAATTTGGCTCGATTATTTAGGTTTATTTGGATATAGTTCCCTTGAAGTTATTATTTAAAAAGTTTAAGCTAATAAAACTGTTATTACCTTGCAAGTAGTGCTTTTATACTTCAAGTTTTATACAATAGCAAGTGGTAGTATAGAATCAGAATTTTTGTTATAAAAATTATTTTTCTAACTTGCACAAAGTTCAATTACATAAAAAAATCTCAGTCCTAAATTATTTATGTAAACTGGAGAATACATGTACTATTTATTTGATAAACTGATATTTAGAAATAATAATAAAATGTGCAATATTAATATATAATAAAAAATAAATTTATATATGAAGGAGCAAGTCAGAATTATAATAAAAGTCCGGTGAATTTTTTAAAATATATCATTTGTAAAAAAGTTTCAAAATTTTGATAATTCCACAAGTAAATAAATGTTAAACTAGATAACATTAATAAAATGAATTAATCCTTAAGAATGTTAGCTTTTCTCTGCTTTATCATGATTAAGACGAAACAACATAAAATAACAGATAAGCTTTAAAGCAGGCTTGTCTGTTATTTTATGTTTTAAAATGAATTAGTTAATAAAATATATTTTATTCATTTTATATAAAATAAATAATATATTAATCTGTTGTTATTCCAAAGTTATAATAATTTAATCATATTTTAAATAATTATCTACATTATTTAATTAATTCTTTTTGAAAGATCATACAATTGAAATCACATGTACGAACATTAAAATATATAAAACTAATAAAACAATTTTTATACATTGAAGCTATTACATTAAAGTCAGCATTTATATTTTAGTCAATATTTTTAATGAATAACAACATTGATTACTTTTATAAAGTAAATGCAGATTTTCTTAATGAATTTTCATATTTATAAAAATGCTATACTATAAAATCAGTTGATTCATAAGTTTCATAACAGAGAATTTAAATTTTATTAACAAGGGATTAATGATTTATATTATCACTTACAAATACAGAGTATCCCCAATTCAAAAGCTTGGGGCTAAAAGTGTTTCATATTTTGGATTTTTCCAAATTTTTGGAATAGATGATATGGTGGAGTTGAAGAGAAGTGGAGAAAAAATTAAAACTTTCAGAAAATTTTTTTTTATTTGACATAAAATCAATAGTATAAATGCAACTAACAATATACAAGTAGTTCTCAGTTAAAATCAATAATATAAATGCAACTAACAATATACAGGTAGTTCTCAGTTTATGAGTTCCTAGTTTACAAGTTTCCAGATTTATGAATTTTTTCAAATATGAAATATCAAAAAAAAAATCAAAAATATGAAAATTAATTGCAATAAATTAATTCTAATTCATAAAAAGGCATTTAAATCAACATACATAGCTATAAAATACAGTAAAAGTAGTTTTGCAGCAGAAATTTCATCATTTGCTTTGAAATCAGAAAATTAAAAAAGGTCGATGAGAAGCAGAAGTAGCATGCCTTCCAGTTTTATCAGCATATTATCAAAATAACTTCTATTCCAGAATTGTGGCTAAGATAGGAGTTCATCTGCATATACTTATTTGTCAATAATAATGAAGAATAAAAATTCTTTAATATTAATATGACATAAATAATTTCATTATTATTATAATATGCTTGATTTTAAAGACTATATTTTTATTTATTTAGATAAATAAATTATTTAATCATATGCTATGGATTTTGTTGACCTTTACTTAATTTTATTGTGGTAAAATTGCTTTGCTGAGAATGGAACTCCTAGTTTTAACATTATGTCTATGGGTAACTGATTCTCAGTTTGCAAATCATTACTTAACAAGTTTTCTCCAGGAATGAATTAACTCGTAAAGGCAGAACTATCTATATATGTATTTATTTATAATCAAATCTTATTATTGTTATCCACAAGATTATTACTATCATATCTTTTTGATACTTTGTAATGATATATAAATAACACAATATAAAATTAGTAGTCACAGATATTTTGCATTAAAAATGGTTGGTAGTTTATGGAATTATAACAATGTGTCATGGCTGCATATATATTAGTGCATCATCTCACATGGCAAAAACGATAGTCATAGTCCTATCTCAAAGGGCCCTCCACTCTGAAAACAAAGTTACAGATTTCAAAATATTTCAAATAGGGATATTCATTCTGTATTATATCAAATATAACTACAAGTAGTACTCAACTTATGACCATTCATACTTATGATTAGGTGATTTAATTAATAAATTCTGTGATTGGTCAATGCAATTCCATGGATTTGAATCTCTGACCCATTGATCTGATATATGGAAAGTAGCCTTTTTTGTGTCTGGTTCTTGCAATTTTGTGTTTGTTATGTTTATTAAGATAATACATAGAGTCTTAATAAACATTAATTATGAGAAATCCATAATTTTTGGCATTTACAATTTATGACTGTTCCAATTTATGACAACAGGATTTGAACTAAACTCCATCTTAGGAGAGACTACCTATATATCTGAAATAAGATAACATTTGTTATAAATTTAATCAATTATTATATATTGAATTTTAAAGCAATTTTTAACTGATATTAATTTTAGATATAGATCATTGACAAATTCAAATCTAATTTTCAATCTTTCAGAGATATGCTCAGTCAAAACTTCTTATATTCAATGTCAGGCAGGTGACCATAGGAAAAGCAGTAGCTTTCAACCTAAAAATATGGGTTAAATCTCAAATTTATTTCGCATTTTATCTATATGCAGTAATCTATTATTGATTACATAAAACTTCTATAGAGATTTTATAAAACCATGAAAAGGACATCCAACTCTTGAATAAAGAAGGGAAAAGATTTGGTCTGTTTATGAACTTTGATAAGACAAAGATTATGGTATTTGGCAGATAGAATGTGGAAATGAGGATACAGAGAGATGGAATAGGCATTGAAAATGTAGCATAGTTTACCTATTTCGGAAACAATGTAATGTATGATGTAGACTGTTCAGACAAAGAAAGACTAGAATAGCCAAAGGAAGAATAGCTTTGTTGGCTATGGATAATATCTGGAAAAGTAAAGAAATCAGTCTGCAAGTAAAACTACATGTTCTTGAAATATTCATCTTCAGTATGGTATTGCATAGCTATGAATTGTGGGTAATAACTAAGAAATTAAAAAAACAGAATCTTAGCTTTTAAGAGAACTTGTTATAAAAAGTTATTATGGATCAAATGGGATCAGAAGATTACAAATGAAGAGATTTATCAGAGAATACAACCCCACTGAGAACTTACTACAGAAAATAATAAAATGAAAATTATAGTTTTTGGATATATTTGTAGAATGGGAAATGACAGAAAGATAAAGACTTTAGTGTTTGGTAAAATGGATGGGACAAATCATCTGCCTCTCCATAGGGAGTTGTTTCGATGCCCCATATCAGTACGCAAAACTTTACGATGAAAATTTTTCTTCACTCTGTATATATTTTTTATTTTAAATTAAAAATACAGTATTTATAGAGTCGATTTTAACTTAGGGAAAAATTTTTAAATTTCTTCGAAAATTCAATTTTATTTAAACTTTTAT
>AYEL01087549.1:0-21364 GCA_000484575.1 Olivierus martensii | reverse complement strand
ATAAACTTTTATTTAATTTATATATTAATAATATAATTTTCTTTTTACTTTTTTTGTTTAAAATCAACAAAAAATAAATTAATGATTTATTAAAATTCATTTTGAAACATGTTGTTGTTAACAGTTAACCTTAAACAGTTTGTAAGTCTGCACCATTCAGTGTTTTCAGAATTTCACTCTGACATGTTCTATATTTGCATTTCATTCATGCATTGTTAAGGAATTTCAATCTAAATGCCATATAAACATAAATGTATTAATAAAATTTGAATTAGTAATATAATCTTTATATTATTACTATTTGAAAACATATATGATTTACTTTTAACCATTGAGAATATAATAATTTGCCTATGAACAAAGAAAAGGCATATAAATCAATAAATTCTTGTTGATTGTATAATTGATGAATTGTGGCATAGCTGCTTTGTAACACACACCCATATATAATTAAAAATATAAATGTGGATATAATATTTTTTTCTTTAACAATTAACCCCAATCTTCCTTATATAGTATAGCATTTAACAGAAAAAAAGCTTTTAGTTTTGAAAAGTCACAAAACTATACAGTCAACTGTAATTTATAGGGCAATTATTTTGTAAAATATATAATATTTTATTTTCAAGTTTTAATGTAGTTTATGAAGGAAAGCAAGGTTTATAAGATCATTATGTAGTTGTTATATCCTACTAATAACTTTTGTTACTGATTAATAGATTTGTATGAAATTCTAGAGATGTTTTTTTCATTAAAAAAATCTCAAGATTTCATTTTTATCCTGAAATTTTATCTGTTTAAAAATGCTGGACATTCAAACTTCTGAAATACTCTGTTAGAATAGTATCTTTTGAAGTATTTATTAAATGTATATGAAATTTAGTAGGATGATCATGCTATTGAAGATGACTTTGATGACACACTAACTTTATATTTTCAACTATTTGAAATGGCCTACAAATTTCTGAGGTTTTCTCCTATTTTGAATTATAGGTTCCTGTTAATCATTTCCTGAGTTTGAATTATAATATTATATGAATTATCAAAAAAATTGAAAATATAAACATTGTCTAGAATTTATTTATTGCAATTATTCATAAAATGCCATTTTAACCCAAGTACATGGCTATATAATACAGGTTACAATAAATACAATGTCACTGGGTTTGTAACAAAAATTCTGTTGTCTGCTACAAAATTCGAAAAATCAAAATGGTGGCTGCAAAGCGAAAGTAGTGTGCTTTCTGGTTTTATTAGTGTATTATATAATAACTACCATTCCCAGATTGTACCTAAAGTAATAGCTCATTTGTATTAAAATTCATCTATTTTATCTGTCAATAGTAATGAAGAATAAAAATACTTTAACATTTATATGACATAATTTATTTTATTATAATTTACTTGATTTTAAAAGCTATGCTTTCATTTTTTTTAAATGTAAAAATCATTGTTTAATCATAAACTATTGATTTTGTTAGACTTTGTTTAATTTTATTGTAGTCAAATTGTATTGCTGAAAATGGAATTTCTGCTTTTAACATTGTCTGTGAGAAAATAATTCTTGGTTTATGAGTTTTTACATAATGAGAATACTCCAGAAATGAATTAACTCATAAAGTCAAGAACTACTTGTATTTGATAGATTTTTATGAAATTCAGTAAAGGTTATGTCATTGAAAATAAATTAATATATATTTTAATCATGATCTTTTATCATTCCAAAGTATCAGACCTTTCAGAAAGTATGTAATTGGCTCATTCCAAAACTGCTTGATTTTATTTGAGTATAAATAATGTCTGTATTATAAAGCAATATTCATATACAAGTAGTCCTTGACTTAGCATCATTTGATTTGTAATAATAATAATGATGGCCCTTACAATATTCCTAAGTTGATTATTTTCAAAATATATTTGCTAGAAATACTTTTTTTGTTTTATTAAAAATGTAGTAAAGCAATCATTCATCACCTTGGGGATTTGGGTTCAATTCCAAATGATTTTATACCTTGGATTGGGTTCAGTTCCAAATTATTTTATAACCATGAGGACCTGTGATAAAATCTGGATGATTATACTATCTTAAAAGATTCAGTATTCCATTATCTATTATTACTACTAAAATTATTAACATTTTGGGTCATTTTTGATTTGCAATAGGGTTATCAAAATATAATCCCATTGTAAGTCAAGGACAACTATATTTGATTCAATCATAACTAATTGTAAATGATGATGACAATGATGTGTTTGTATTTTAATTATTTACTCATTTATCTTTCAAACTCTATGATTAGTATATCAATGATACTATTGCTATGATATGTATTTTTCATATATGAATTTAAAAATAAAAATAACTGAAATAAGTGAATCATGAGACAGTTTTGTTGATTGATCAATATCATATCAATTACAACAGTCAATAAAAATTTACTGATAGCAACTACAAATACAGAAATAATAAAAATGGAATCTTTGATGTTTATTTTAATTTTAACATTTACAATATGAAATCAATAATTCAACTTTTTTGATCAGCAGATAGGAAAACTTGGATTCTTCAAATGGCCAATATCTGGAAAGTAAACTAGGCAATTGCCTCCACTGCTTTTAAAATATTACAAAATAATTTCTATGTTTATAGGATTTTAAAAAAATTTTTGAATATAGACCTAATTCAAAGAACATTTGACATATTTTTTAAATCTGTTGTCCTAAATTAAAAACAAATTCCCTCAGACTCACCAGTTCTATCATTCCAGTGCATTTATATTTCTGTTAGTCTCCTGAAAATAATGTGAATAACATGATTATATTAAACTCCAAACATTAGAAGGCTCATTGGTACATCTATGATTCTTTTAGAAAAAGGTTCTATACATATCTTATTGAATTCTGATTATTCAGTTGTGTTGATTTTTATCTTAATAATTGAGAAAATCACAAGAGTGATATTAAATTATATTTATTCATAAAAAGTATGCTTTACATTATATGGAATTTTATTATATTATTCAGTGATAAATGTAACAATAAATGGTGCCATTAGTTGTGATGAGAAAAATATAGATTATGATCATCAGTACATATTAGTTATGCATATTTTTTAAGATTGTAATTTTTAGACCTTAGTTTAATTTTATGAAGGTAGAACTTATGAATGATATAGCCTATACAGTATATAGGCCAATGAAGTAATTATTTATACAATTGTTTTTTGAAAAATATTTTTGTTTTATTTCATAAAATTTTTAATGCAAGAATTATATTTATGTAAAAACAGTTTCAGTTTCAGAAATAGCTTTATATTTTTTTTACATCTGTAATTGCATTAATGAATTTATCTATTACAGTCAAACCTCTTTAAGCCGCCACCATCGGTTCGAAGGTCCTCTCTGGCGGTAAAGGAGGGTGGCGGTTTATGGAGGGTTTATGGTAACATGTGAGAAAACATGTATAGATTAGAATGACATTGTTTCATTTAATTAAAAGTGATCAGAAATAAATTGCTAAGTAGCAGAAGGATTTTTATTTTTATATTCACAAATTAAAATCTTTTCGTGAACATCTAATGTCGTTTTTGACATTTTTCCGATTAAGAAACAGCAACGATACTCACAACAGTTGATTTATAAAAAAACGGTTTAAACTGTTCTTCTTCCGCAAAGTCGAGGTTATGGCTCTCCAGTCTTCTCCTATTTTAAACGGTTATTTTGTAAAAATCCGTTTAAAGTTTTGGAATAGCTCATTTTGAAAACAGGGATGTGAATAGTCACAGGTGCGAGATTACAGTCTAATAAATGTTAACAGATAAATTACTTAATTGCCATCTTGTGTTTCTATTTGTGTTGGTTGACCTTGCCATTCGATTGTTTTGGCGGTTTAAACAACTGATTTGTCTACTAATGAAATGGTTTTGCCTCCAGAAATGAGTGGCGGTTGGCGATTAGTGAGGTGGCGGTTTATAGAGGGAATTTCATGTTTTAACATATAGGAGGAGATTTGTTATTGGCTTTAATCAGGCAAATAACGAGGGTGGCGGTTTATAGAGGGGCGGCTTAAAGAGGTTTGACTGTATTTAAAAAAATAATAAGTTTATAATATTTACTATATATATATACTGTGCGCTTATTTTAGGAAAATAAATCATTAGTTGCTACATCAGAAGCACAGGTACGAGCAATGGCAGCATCTCGTTTAGGAATACCTCTTACATCACATATGCTTCATTCATCATTGCCATTTTTCCCAGCCTTACCAGGTATGAAAATTTGTTTAAATATTATACTATTAATAAGAAAAGTTTTTTTATTTTATCCAAAAATTAATTCTGAAATATATATTATTTCTTCTTAACATTCTGTTTATAAATGTCAAGTAACTGTTTTAAGTAGAAGCTAATATTAGCACTAGTGGAATGTTGTTTATCTAGTGAATGTTTCAAATGTTAAATAGCAGTTTAAATTTATTGGGAAATTCTAAATACACATATCCTTTTAAATAAAATTGAATATTTTTTTACATTAAAAATAATTTTAAGTATTTTGAAAATTTAATTATAGTTATTTTTTAATTAAAATATTGCTTTTAGTCATAGATGGTGAATTCACTTCAACTAGTCCAGTTTATATTGAACACAGAATGAAGTTATTAGAACAAGCACGCACATCTAACATTGCAGTAGTACCAAATATATATCCACCTGGAACTGTTATAACTGATGCTCAAGTTGCCCAAGCTCGACTTCATAGGTATTTATTATTAATATTATTGATTTTTTACTAAAATATGTATTACTTAATAGGAATTAATATATTTATATGCAATTCAGCATTATTAAATAAGATTACAGAACTATATGAATATGGTGACAGCAATACATATATAATTTTTAAAATCAGTTTTCTTTAGAATTAATAATAATTAATACTACCAAATTATTATTATTATTTAATTAAACGATATAAAGTATTACAAGAAGCAATACATTATTTAAAATAGAAATATCAAATTATAAGTACTGTCCTTCCAGCTTAGCCGCAATCATCGACGCAAGTACGCATGCGCTAACTGAATGAGTCCAGGGACAAAATAGAGATGACAGCTTCGCACATGGATATTTTCAAACAAGATAACTGAAGTTGAATGGAAGTTTATTGTAATGTCAAATGCTAAATGATTAGTTTCAACGTTGGAAATAGTATATTTAACAGAACTTAATATAGTATAAACCGAAACCATTCCCACCTATCATTATATCGACTGTAACTCTCCCTTTCGCGTTTGGACTCATCCACCTTAGATAGGTGCGGCTTTCGTGGACAGACAATATTAATTAAAAAATATTAGATATTACAAGATGATAATATATAAAACAGTATGTAGGTACTCGTAAATAAAATAATTTTTAATTTACTAAATAAATCCTGAGATTAAACTCCTGATAATTATTTAATCACTTGATTATTTTGGTATAATAAATACAGTTTTAAATCTTCAAATATAGTAAAAATAATAAATATGATTGTTTGTTTTAATTATGATTACAATTTATGTTAGAAACATTCACAGGCCACTTGGTAGGACACAGTCTGCACCACTTCCTTTAGGTCATCCAATGCTTCAACCACAAAATCTTATATTATCCCCACAACAGAGTGAACAATTATTAAGAGAAAAACAACTCTTTGAACAACAACACCAGCATAATTTGCTCAAACAGGTAATCATATTTTGAAATTTAATTTGAGAATTTTTATATATTATATTTTTGTTTTAACTTAATATGTTCATAACTATTCCAAATTTTATCTTCTAAAATTAAGACAGTAGTTTTAAAATAAAATTTCAACAAATATTTTTAGCAATGAAATATTTATTTATTTAGAAAATAATCTAATTTTTTTATCTTCATATTTAATTTAAATATGAAGATGAATTTATATTTATATACAGTATAATATGTTCCAACTTTTATTCTCAGTGATTTAAATAATCATTCTTTATATATTTAAAAATAAAATATGAAAGACAATAGCTAAATAATACATTGAATAAAATTGTTTAATAGTCAATATGTTAAAAATCAAATTACAATCATCTAATAAAATAAAAAAAAAATAAGCAAAGTGCTTTGCTAAGAACTTAAAATATTTGCTGCAATTTAGAACTGATTACGTTGTTGATGATTAAAATATAAAACAATGTCAATGAAGTAGCTGCTTCTAAATTGTAAAAAATATCCAATTTCTCAATGTTTTACTTTGCTTATTTTTTGTTAATATTAGACATTTTTGATTGGATATCATTTATTTTTTAAATGAAAATGATTTGTTTGAGAAAAAATTGAGAAAACATTCATCATTAAGTAAATTCCTCTTATTTTTAGTCCAATCAAAATGAAATTTTTAGGGGACAATAACTAACCTAAAAAATATTTATAGAATATCTAAAAGTTACCATAGAGAAAATCTACAGTTTGATTAAAACCAGTTAAATGATTTGACCTACAAATATTATGCTGAGAAGATTCTTTACTCCTTTCATTTTGGCAGTACAGTGGTACCTCGCAATTCGATACTAATCTGTTGCTGAATTAGTGCTGAATTGAGAATCTGTTAAATTGTGGGACAATATTTCCTATGTAAGACTATGGAAAATAGATTAATTTCTTGTTGGACTCCCATCCCACTACCCATAACGGGGAGATGAGAGAAATACACTATATTATTTTCTTTACTATTTATATCTTACTAGTGTATAATAAATACATTAAATTAGAAAATACACTATTCTATACACAATATACATAATTTATTAGCCTTTAAATGTTGGAATGAAGTCTTCTTTATCCTGTTCTACTTTTGAATCTGTGAAACCAGTCTCAACTCTCTTCAAATTCCTCAGTTTGATCTCAGGTACTGTACATCCTGGAGTTTTTTCTCTGCAATTCTTTGAAAATTAACCTAGCCTTCTCACAGATCATTGCATGAGTTCATCTGTCTCTTTCTAATTCAAGTGAGAGGCAGCTTTTCCATCTCTTCATTGATAAAAGATCTATTCCTGTCAGAAATTTTCATTGCTCCAGCAGACATCCTAGCATCCATAATCTCTCTCTGTTACAAAACATTACCACAGTTGTTCTAGGAATGCCATACTCTTGAGTTACATCTTAATTATTCTACCTTACTGTATTTAATCTGCAATTTCTTTCTTCTCTATGCTCAATCAAGTGTTCTTCTTTCTGGAATTATTCCTCTTGTCAGTTCTCTTTGAATCATTCTTACATTTAACCCCCCAAAAAAATAATAGCTATGGATTCACAAATTTTTACTTTCTGAAAAATGCAGAATTGAAAATTAAAACCAATAACATGGGCAAACACCAAAGCAGCCCAACAAGAACTTACAAATAACAAATGATATCTCCCAATTCCGTGTACGTGCATCCACCATACTGCAAAATTCAAATGTTGAATTACGGGATATTGAATTGCGAGGCACCACTATATTGGACTGAAATTTTCAGAGAGCCTTAAATAGCCCAAGAAATATTTATATTCCAAATTTAGTCAAAAATGCCTGAGTGATGTGACTGTAGATATATTTTCGGTGATCACCATATCCTATATACCATATTTAAGGTTTTCTAAAAATTTCTGCTTAGTTGGGCCAAAATTTTTATAAAACTAAATAAAATAATATATACCTATATTCTAAATTCAAAACATTTGAATAATTCAATCTGTAGAGATGTTTACAGAGAATTGATCTCTATATTTTTTCTTTATATTTTTGCTTAGTGACAAATTTCATATTTGTTCTTGCTTAAAGCGCTTTGTGAATTCCTTGTATTTCTCATAGGCAGCAGGACTTTGTAGTTTATGATTAACAACTATAATTTCCATAATGTTGTTTTCAATGTTGTACTACTATTGAAAATAAGACTATAGAACTGTTTAATAGATTCTTATGATGATTAACATACAGGTTATAATATTAAAGATGATTTTGATGACCATATTTTAATTCCTTAACTTTAATCAATTCAAATAAAGGACACATTTGGAAAGTAAACAATTAATTCTTTTTAGAACTGTTTGTTTATTTGAATTATTCTCAATTAATGTTAGTTTTTAACTAAAATATTATTTGATAATATTTATTGAAAAATTCAAACACTATATGTAATATTTATATATTATGCTTTATTTGATAAAGTAATAATATGGTTTATAAGAATTATATGTCAATAATTACATAGAAAATTTTATAAAATTATTATTATATTTTTATTTTAGTTTAATTTTTAAATTTTAGAATTTTTAATATAGTTTAACAAAATCAATAACAATTATTCAATATTACTTATAATAATTTTAAAAATTGAAATATGACTTTTCAGCATATCCGTCAAACAGTTTTAACAAGAGCAGGAAGTAAAAGTCAAGTAGAAAATGTTGAGGAAGAAAATGAAGCAGTTATGGCACAAGAAATGAAAGAATCATGTAATGCACAACAGATTTCTCAGCCTGAAGTGATTGATTTGACTGATGGTAAAAGAAAAGATGATAATGGTGATGTAGATATTATTAAACAACATGAAACATTTTTTCAACAACAAAATTTAATGGAACAACATACACTACAAGCAAATGAAGGTAATATATTTTGTTCTACTAAATTTATAATTCAATGAAATTATAATTTATGTGAATGTATATATTATCGTTGTATTATATTTTATAATTATAAAACCTGATTATGATGATGATGCCATAATTTAGAATAAACAAAAAATTTGAAATGTTATCAAACTATTTTGCAATATTAACAAAGTATAATTCAAATATTAATTGATTCTGTTGTAAACATAATTGGCCAAAGAGAACAGTGAATGACAAAAACATTTCCAATGGTATTCTAATTTGTAATGTTATATAATTTAGAAATAAATAATAATTCTTGCTATATGCAAGATAGCTATTTTTTACCATTATGAATTTTAAATATAGGAGCTTCTTGAATATTCTTTGAAATTCTAGTTATGAATATTGTGTGTACAAATGTGAAACTTTATTTTCAGATTTCAGAAAATTTCAAAAATTCTTCAAGAATTTTAAACATTATGTTAGCATAATGCTCAGCAACCAATATAATGTAAAATTATACAGTTAACATATTCTGGTAATATTTTAAGATGATAATAATCAAAAATCCCTCACTTTATAATCAAAACCTTTCATTCAAATCTGTGAAATAAGGAGCTTCTAATTGTTCCAATGAGAAATACACAATTTTTTTCCAGTTTGTTTTTTTTTTATTGAAATAGTATGAGATTGATGTAATATGCTGAAATAATCATTATATGTATCTTGTTATATAATATTTCATTAAATTGAAATTTTATATAAATTACTCATGAAGATAATTATAGATAACAAAGTAAGATAATTAGCATGAAATATTACTCTTAATAATACATATTTGCTTATACCAGCATTTCCCAAATGATATTCTGTGGAAATCTGGGGTTTATGAGATAAAATTAAGAAATGATAAACAGAAAGAAATCACTTTGTTTAAAAAAATATAATAGTATATTAATTAATTTTAAGAACAGTAAAATTACATATATAACTATTAAATATTCCCTTAAAAAATAATAAACATATTTACTAATAATTGTTACTTCCAAATTAAATTTTGAAGTTTTAATTTGTTATTTAAGGTTAATTGACCTTGAACTAATATATTTTTTAGATCTATAATAAGGCTGTCCAATTATAATGAATCTGAGGCCATAGCCGTGTTTACTAGAGATATGGAGGGCTGCAATTACAAAAAAGGGGGTGGGGCTTTGGTCCTAGATACGTTTGTCTCAACAAACGGAATGCATAAATATAACGCTTTTTGGAAACCAAGTTTATTTTCAGACTGCCTACCTGTACTACCAAATGTTGATATTACTTTCCGACCAAAATCACAAGTTAGGAAAATGTTCGTTAAACAAAGCAGTTTACCTATGTGATTTGTTATGAAAAAATCATTTTCCCACCACTATAACCCATGTGATTTGTTATGAAAAAGTCATTTTCCCACTGCTCCTCATAGACTACTATTTCATTTTCTATTTTACGTTTTTTCTCACTCATTTCACAAATGCAACAAATTCATGATAAAATAAAAATTAAATTAAATTAAATAGTAAAATAAAATTGAAACAGAATCTCACAACAATGGTCACACATCACTGAAATAATGAGTGTTAGAAACAAAAAAAAGATAACTCTAAAAACAGTCACAATTCAAAACTTTAAACTGAAATAGCTAAAACTAAAATTGATGTGATTGAAAATCTTATAAAAATGTGATGTCATCGATAGTTTGTTGATCGTTAAATAATTACTAATAATTTAAAAAAAAATTAATTAATTGAATTAATATAATTCAGTTTTATGATTCTTTTTATTAATCTCTTAAAAAAGTGATAAATAAAAGTAAAAAAACATTAAAAAGTAATATTATATCACAAATCGTGAAAGCCTTGCGGGCTGCACAAAATGGCTTGTGGGCCGCATGTGGCCCGTGGGCTGCCTTTTGGACAGCTCTGATCTATAATGAAAAATATAAAGAAGCTCAGTAATATTTGTACTTAATATAAAAGAATTCCATGGTCAGATTAAATTGGGAAGCACTGACTTACATTGTTAATGCATAATTTAAATAATTCGATATTTTTGTAATATTTTTTGTAGAGTTTTCAAATGCATTTCTACATAAATGAAAGTTTAAGTTTCCATTTGAAGATTCTAGTATCAAATTCAAAGTCATAACTTTCATTTTTTCAGAGGAATCTAAATCTGGTCTAATCCCCATGATTCATTGCATTGGGTACTTGATTATAAATCTAGTCACCTGATGTGTGATGGTCTTCTAACTAACCAGACACTTCATTTCCTTTATACAGATTCATTAGCATAAAAGCTCACAATAATTTAATTCAAACAAGTAAATATTTCTAGCAAATGTTACCAGCTAAATAAAAAGCCTAAGTTTAGTAATTAAATTATAGCAATGGTCTTTATAGAGTATTATATTTACTGAATTAAAATTGAAAGAGATGAGAAAATAATGATCAAAATAAAAGATTGACCATATATGATGATTGAACAAAATTTTTTTTATCATTTTATATATATTCATAAAAAATATCTATTATAATTTGTAATAATTATATAAAAATTTCCAAATAATTTCTCTTGATGATACTAAATACATCTGTTCTTATTGCATTAATCTTTAACTCTGAGAATTCATGTATCATCATTTAAAAAAATAAGAACTGATATTTTTATATTAAATTTCATATAACTATGATAAAAAATTTTATCTGACAGAGCACAATATAAATAAAATATGATTTTCTTACAATGAAAGTAATTTTATTCTTACAGTTGTATATGAAAATGAATAAGGTATCTAAAAATAGTTTGTAATTGAAGGGAACTGTTTTAAGAGGGTTGGGAGTAAAAGTGGGTGGGTAGTAAGAGCATATGCTATCCTCTGTATGCCAGTGACACTATTGTTCTTTCTGAGAGTGAATAAAGTCTAAGAATGTTTGAAGCATAGTTAAATGAAGCATGTGAGAAGAAACAGATGAGACTAAATGGAGAAAATTGAAACTTACTGTGTTTAAAAGAAGTAAGGAATCAAAGTATGAGATTGAGTTGAATGGAATAAATATAAAGTAGATAAATGAATTGATATTTCAGAGAAAGAGTCATATCGATGGAGAGGCTACACAACTCTCATTCCATCATTTGCTCTTCTAGTAAATGCTGGAATGAGAGTTGTGTATTTACTTGAAAGATATGCTAGAAACTAGAAGAATGCTAGATTGATTAACAATTGGGTGTAATATGAAAGGCATAAAAAAATATTTGAATGTAATAGAGATGATATACTTGAAAAGAAAAGTGATTGGCATGATGTGATATAATTATATTTTGAATGATAAAGTACAAAAGCAGTATAGAGTGAAAAAGAATATATTTGATGCAATGTGTAAGTCAGCTTTGTGGTAGTTTAGTCATGTGGAGTAAATGAATGATAAGCAATTGATGATTATGGGTATGCTGGATGAGTGGATGATAAGTATGAAAGAAAGAGCTAGAAGGAAGAGTGAAGATTAAAAGTTGATGAATATCTGAAATACATGGTTTTTGTCAGTATGAATGATAGTTATAAATAGAGAGTAAATAAATATGGAGAAATTTGATATAGTGTAAAGGAATTGAGGATTTTTATTATCATCTGATCAATAGTATATATGTGTGTGTTTTGTTTCCTCCTCCTCCTTTCAGTACTTATCATCAATCCTGAAAGTATGGCATATGATGATAAAAATGAATTGTTAGTAGTACTATTCAGAACACTTATACAAAATAGAATCAAAATGTTCTTGGAAATATTTTTTATTTAAAAATATACAATTAGATTCATAAAATATATATATCATTTAAATATAGGTTAAACTTGATTTATGCCAGGGTTAGATTCTGCAATATTAGTTTATAATTTAAAACTTTGTAATTTGAGGTAAAATTTCTGGAAGTTTCCACCTACTTCTCATTGGAAAACAGGGAGACAAATATCAGGTGGTCCCTTTTGTTCTATTTACAGAATCTTCTAGAAATGCATAGAAATTCATGTAAATTGTGTGTGACAGAAACAAAATTTATAAAGATGCAAATTTCATAATTTTGAAACTATGTAATTTGAGCCTTCATAAATCAACGGTAATCTGTATGTACAATTAACATTATTTTTCTTACCTATATATTTTTTCTCAGAATTCTGCTAATTGAAGAAAAGCATCCAAAAATTTGTTTCTTTCATTGATCTAATTGCTTCCATCACAATGGAAATCATTTCATTGGCAATGAAATGATTTCCATTTCCATTCCTTTTAATAAATTTTTAATATAGAAGATAAAAATTGCATTGATTCAAAGTATAGTAAGTACAGGGGATATTATAAAGCAGTTACAAAATGTTTGGCTAGATATTTTGGTGCCAACTTTGATCTGTATCTAGGTGAAATATTATAGGGCATTTTCTAGTTACTTTCTTTCCTAAGATTTAATCTTTTCTTCTAATTGCCTTGCTTACTTTTTAATAATAATAATGTACTTTTGCCTATCAATTGTTTACCTTCTGGGATAAATTCTTTCTTTTTGAATAGTTATCCTTTTATTTTTCTGAGTCCTGGCAAATTTTTTTAAATAAAGTTTTCTTGAATATCATTTAGTAAGAAGATTGATCATAAAGAAACCATCAGGTTTCATCTTCAATCAGAATTATTTTTAAAAAGTTAGGGTTTTGTTCTAATACTGAAGATAACTGATGCAAATAACAACTCTGAGTTGCTATTGTTCAATTTTAACTTCTTTGGAATAAAAAAATAATTGTATACTATTCATATTTTAAAATGATCTTTCAGTATTGTGTAATTATTTCTATGCAAAATATCTAAAATCTTAATATTGTAAGGAAAATTCTGCTGTTATGTTAGATGTAATTTTTAAACAATTTCCATTTGTTTTATGAAGCCATGCTGTTGTCTTTCTAGCAAATTATGCAAAAAAATTATTGAAAAATCTCTGTATTTTATGACACTCTTAACTGAAAGTATCACAAAGTTAAAAAGGGAGCTTTGAACTTTGTGATACTTTTTAGTGATACTATGAAATTTAATAAAATATATTCAAAAGCAAACAGACTCAGGGAGCTTTGAACTTTGTGATACTTTTTAGTGATACTATGAAATTTAATAAAATATATCATTCAAAAGCAAACAGACCCAAATTATTTGATTTTTTAAAGACAGCAGAAGATACATGAAATCTAGATGCTACAGACAAAAGAATTCAGGAGTTGAAAATAATCTGCAACAGAGAATTGTGTTTAGCATTATAGAGGAAAAAATTTAAATTATCTGACATATATGTATCACAGTTTGTAAGATATTTATTCTATTTTTATTATATTTAATAGTTTCCAATAGTTATAAAATATATTTTTGCTAACCTTTAGAATATAACATCACTTTTTTTGGTTCTTAGTCCCATAGTTTCATACTACACGAGATTTTATAGGAATCTAACTACTATGTTATATGAGAGTTACCTGTACTGGAAACAGAATCTTCATAAACATCCATAATCCATCATGCTCTTCTCTAGTGTTAATGTTGAATTTATGCTTTAGCCATGTTGTTTTCATTAACTTTTGCTAGTAATGATTTTATGTAATTGACAAATATAAAATTCTGCAAAATGGGATTTAATCAATTAATAAACAGTAATATAACTATTACAATAATGCACATTTAATCATAAACCTAACTGTTTTTCTGTTATTAATTACAGTATGCTAAAATTTCAGTTGTACTGGTTGTCCTTGACTTAGGATCATCTGATTTATAATATTCCAATCTTATGATGGCTTTTACAATATTCTTAAATTGATTATTTTCATATCATATTGGCTAGAAATATTTTTTGTCTTATTAAAAAAAGTAGTAAAGTAATTGCTTACTATCTTGGGGATCAGGTTCAGTTTTGGATGATTTTACATCTTGGAGTCTAGGTTCAATTCTGGATTATTTTATAACATTGAGGACTTTGAATCAAATCTGGACAATAAGACCACTTTAAAGGATTCAGTATCTTATTATATATTATTACTACTAAAATTATTACTGTTATGGGTCATTTTTTATTTACAAAGTAGTTACCAAAATATAACTCTATCATAAGTCAAGGACAATCTGTATTAATTGCCTTTGTCCCCAAAAATGGTTTTAACTGATCTGGAATACTGGTATCACTTAAGTTTAGTGAATGGATAATAAACTCATTCACTTACAAATTATGACTTCACAAATTATGATTTTTCATCTAGAGTGAATTTTTGATACTCAAATTTTCTTTTCTGAGTATCTTCAAAGTAGATATCAAGATTATTAATAATATCACTTTGAGCATTAGCATTTTAATAGTCAATGCTTTTTTCATAAATTTTAATCAAGGGCTATTCTCAAAAATTTAACAGAGTTCATTTCCCCCTGTAAAATTTTTTTCTTCTTCTAATTCAAAGCACTACAATATAATAAGAAAATTTCTAAATACAGATTTTATAATCATATTCAATAGCATATAATGATTATTAATTTTTGTTTTAATAATACAATATATTTCATTTTATTACTTAAAGAATATATAACTAAGTTTTTCGATTTTATATATATATTGCTAAAAATTTAAAGATATACATGTTTACATGTATTATTTATTATGATTAATATATTTATGATTTTGAATATTCAAGGAACTGCATTTACATCTCGAATGCATAGTGCTCGGCCTTTATCTCGTGCTCTTTCCAGTCCACTTGTTGCATTAAGCCCAGTAGGAAGCCCTCCAGATAGTTCTATTACAACAAGACATACATTTACAACTGGTATGTCTGGTATTTAAGATAAATATTAATTGAATAAGAATATTATTATTGAAATTCATAAGTTATTATTAAAATTCTGAAATATTTAGGGGTTGTTTATGATAGTCTAATGTTAAAACATCAATGCATTTGTGGGAACAATTCACATCATCCTGAACATGGAGGAAGATTACAAAGTATTTGGGCAAGGTTACAAGAAACAGGTTTAATTTCACGCTGTGAAGTAAGTATTAATATCATAAAAAAATTTTATTTCATATATAAAATTAGTTATCTTCATTATAAGTCTGTCGAACAAATAATTATATTTAAAATATAATTATTTGTTCGACAGACTTATAATGAATTTTTCTTTTAGTGATATCTAATATTAACAAATAACTATTTTTGATATTAAAATATGAAATTTTCAATTAATGTTTGATTATCTAATAATTTGAGATTTAAGATAAAATGAAAAATCTTATTATTATAAATTTTGCATCTACATTTAGTAATTTATCATCATTCCTTATTTATTTAAACATTTCTTTCTATATATATAATAATCTGCTAATTAATATACAATTAGGAAATAATATACCCATCAATATTCCAGATAAAAATACTTATAAATTTTAGTTTGAAAAAATTATTAGTTCATGTATAAAAAATTTTAATTGATAGCTTTTTTAAAATATAAATAAATTTTTATATGGAAATGTAAATAAAAAATCCATTAAATAATTTTAATAAAATACATTTATTATTTACAGAGAATTAGATCCAGAAAAGCAACTTTAGAAGAAATTCAATCTTGCCATAGGTAAAAATATATAACTTATGAAAAATCTTCTTATTGCAGGAAAATTATACATAACTTTGAGAAGAGAAATCTTATTTGTTAGAGATTTGATTCAGACATAGATCTATAATTGAATTTTTATTGATCAGTTGTAGTTCTCATAATAGCTATCAATTTTAATTCAGATTGCTTGATGATAATTTAATCTTATGATTCATTTTAATTAACTTGCTTTTATGTATTGACCTTCAAAACAAAATTAATGATATTTAGTAGATAATCAGTTAAATTCTTTAATATTTTAAATACAAATACATTGTCTTTTGCTTCCTTTAAAATATTGAGTAATTTTTGTAAAATTTTGAAAGAAAATTTTATATAAATTTGTGTATTATATATATATATGTGGGTTTATATAAATACTATAGTAAAGTCTGATTAATGTGAAATAAGAATCTATTAAACTCACAAAAATGTGACACTATTAAATGTATCTATATTATATTTATATTGCATTATTATACTGTATTATGTAAATATTACATACACAAAAATTATATTTGTTTGTGTCTTATATATAAATATCTGGACAATGAAATATATAACGCTGATAACTTTTAAGTATCAATTATGGAAAAAAAAAAAGTTAGCACTGCAAGTAATTACTACACTAGGTAACTTTAAAGAGGATATTTAAAAAATTATTATTAGCACAATTTAGTCTTTTAAAATTTATTTTGTATATAACAGCATTAATTTTTAGTCATTTCATAAGTTAAATGAATATTTTATATTGTACATTTTAAATAAAGTTTTTTTAGTTGATGTTATATAATTTAATAAAATAATTAGTTTGTAGAAATTTTGATATCTATTTCAACTTTTACTGTTATAAAAGTTTTTTGAATTAGTATGTGTATTAAATAAAGCATTAATAATTAATTACATATTATGTAATTGATAAATTATTATCTTATATTATCATTGCTATGACATAAAACTCATTATACTAATGTTTTTCATTATTTTATTAATCTAATAGTTTTATTTAAATATAAAATTATTTAAAGATTTTTTTAGAATCTAATACATTATGATTCTTCAATATGTACAATATTTAATTACTTAAAGAATTTTTGACATGGTATAAAAGTAATTGTAAAAGTGTTTGTAATATATTCATAAATACAGTATAGTATATAAAATTATTTATTTGAAATTTGAAACAATGATGCATTTAATTAATTATTTTTATATGTA
Source organism: Olivierus martensii (assembly GCA_000484575.1). Taxonomy (NCBI): domain Eukaryota; kingdom Metazoa; phylum Arthropoda; class Arachnida; order Scorpiones; family Buthidae; genus Olivierus; species Olivierus martensii. The sequence continues at coordinate 3,790 of AYEL01087549.1, read as the reverse complement.
AATAAAAGTTCAGAATAGAAAATGAACCTATACAACACTAAAGCAATATAATTGTTATGAAAGAAAGACAAAAAATTGCATAAAATGATAATATAAAAACTGAATAAATTAAAAAAAAAAAAATTACTTTTATTAATGTTAATAAAAAATTTCATTTAAATTTGAACCTGGTTTATTCATATTGCAATCAGCTATGCAGATGATTCAGCTATTTGAACATTAAAATTTTTTATGCAATTAAGGTAATTAAAGAAAATGTCAAAAATCACAAACTTTAAAAATTTATTAAAGAAAATTGGTCAAATGTATACATCTAAGATTTTGTGAAATGAATCAATACATGGACCTGCTACCATCCTGCAAAATTTTGTCTAAATTCAGTGAACCACAATCGATGGGCCCCTTTGCAAATTTATCTTTTATTTGTTGATAATAGCACTTATTGGTTTGCAAAAGATTTTGTTGCTTTTATTTTTGCTAGTTTAATTCATTATGAACATAATTATTTTCCTTAATTAACTAAGTATAATTAATTTACTCAAAGTGGTTCCAATTTAAGAAGTGCAACAACTATTTTTTATATTTCAATAAAATAACCAATTATTTCTTACATTTGGAAGTTAAGTTTAATTACATTGTTTGCATTGGGCAATTTGGGTATATTTGAAACAGGCTTCCTTTTATATTGTATTTAGTATGTTTCCATAATATCTATGCTAAATTATAAAAATAACTTTGGGATATCTAGCAAATTATTTTATATTATTTGTCATATTTTCTTATAAAATATGACCTAAACAATCTATGAAATCAGTTTTTATTTTATTGATGATTTTTTATTATATGCTTTGTATAGGTAATGTTGGCCATGTGTATAGATAATGCTTTAAATAATTTATTAAATGTATGAAATGTTACCAATTATTTTCATTTTATTTTTAAATTTTGTCAAAAATTTTATAAAGCTTTTTTTTGTTGGTGTGAATTAGATATTTATCTTTGCAATAATTATTGCCTAAATAATAAAATCTGAAAGATTAATGACAATGTTTTTTAGAAAGAAATAAAGTTTATTTTTCAGGGAATGTTTTCAGTTTCAAAGATCCTTTTCCTAAAATTGAAGATATTCACTGAAAAATAAAGATAGCGTATTTCTATCTAAAGAGCTTTGCCATTTAATTTCTGGGTGCAGATATTTTTTATTGTTTAAACTGATGATGACTTGTTTTTTTGAAGGAGTCTGTTATATCTTTTTTGATTACAATTTTTTATTAATTTATCTATAATATGAATCTTATAAGTCTAACTTAAAATTTTCTTTCAATTTAGATTTCTGTCTGAATTATAATATTTAAGAATAATTTTCTTTGAGTTACAACAATTCCTGCATCAAGAAGTAAACTATTTTTGTTTTTACATCATAAAAAATATGATTATATTATATATTTATTCATTACTTTTAGTGAATCATATTCATTATTATTTGGAACAAATCCTCTGAATAGACAAAAATTGGATGTATCTAAATTAGGTAAGTTTTCGATAACAAATTGATATATCATTTTATTGAATTAGTTTATATAAAATTAAAATTTTATTCAGTGATAAATAATTAAGAGAAATAATTTATTATTATTATTCAATAAAATTTATATCCTGATTAGATAGAATGTGAATAAATTACTTTTTAAAATATAGATTTAAAAAAAAATTTATTTACAGCAATACCTCACATAGTCCAGTTTCAAATAATCCAGACTTCACTATAGTCTGGATTGTAATTGTTAATAAAAAATTTTTAATTTACTTTATTTTTTTAGAATAAATACGAATTGTAAGTGTGTTTGCTAATTACTACCTTTATATGACTCGAATAGCCACTATTTGATGAGTTGAGACAAGCCGGCGGCTCTCCATGTTGCCAAATTTATCTTAACAACATTTGTGCCTGTCTCTCAAGTGCATACGTGAATTACTCGATCATTTGCATAATTTTTTAATTATAATTCCACATTTGATAATTTTGTGACTTAAATGTTTTATTAACAATCATGAATGCTAAAAGAAAATGTGAGTCTGGTTCAACACCAGATTGTAACTGTGTCTTGCCATAATACAGGTCTGTTTTGAACTTCTGAAATCAAAAGTTCTCTATTAATGCTGCTAGAATTCATTACTTAAGTTCCACAAGAAGACTTGTCGCCTCTGTTTGTTGCTGAAAATCAAACTCGTTTGAATTCTGAGCGAGTCGTTCAAGTGCGTAAAGCAATTGCGATTGATCGCAATTGCTTTGTCATTCTGGCCAATTCAATGAAAACACATATGTTTGAAATTGACATTTGTCGCACGCTACAAAAGACTTGCTCAGTCACTTACCAGCCTGGCCATACCCTTATGCAGAGTGCCACTCTGCATGTGGAATGGCACCAAGAGGCCATCTTGGAGAAAGCAAATGCTTTCACCTGCAGGGCGAGTCCTCTTTATTTATATCCATCTTTATGGGCTTAGACCCACTTTCTACCTCCTTCTATTGTCTATTATAAATCTTTTATAAAGATTTTAATGTTTAATGTATAAAAAATAATTATTAATGTAAGAATTTACGATTTAAAAACATGAGCAAATCGAAAATTTCTTGGAACCAATTATAATTTTTTTCATAGATTACATACCTCGAACAGTCCAGTTTCAATTACTCCGGTAAGAAAGAGGAACCAAATAACCAGACTATGCGAGGTATTGCTGTATACTAAACAAACCTCAAGGGAATTTAATCCAAATAATCCTAATTAATCTGCCATATTTAATCCCTTGAATCTATAACTGAATTTAATGATTTGAATTAATTTAAAATAAATGGACGACAATAAAGGAATAAATATAATAATAATAAAGGATATAAAAAATAATATAGATATAAAAATAATAATAATTACTAAATTATTACTACTATTATGTAAGCTTATCCATATATAAGTTCCCATTTTAATAATAAAACTAGATGGCATATTCAGTAGTTTAATTCTTCAAAGAATATCAAAAAATATGATAAACAGACAGGCAATCTTGTCAGAAATACAACAGTCTACTATCAAAAGAGAGAGAGTATTCTTTAATCATTTTTTATAATACTAGAAATTCCCCATGCATATAAATGAGCGGAAATATACTATTGTGATCTAATCTTATAATACGTTATATAACAGCATATTGTATAATAATAGCTTATCTTGCAAATTTATTTAGTATATATTTTATTATTAGTTTCTCCCTGTCACTATGGACGTATCGGCCCGGATCCACCAGATACAGGCATAGTGACAGCCGGTAAGCCCTCTCACCACGTCAAGGTGGGTGCCCTCGAGAGGGCATGGGCTTTGGGGTGGGGCTGCACCCCCCAGGGATCTAGCTCGCGGGGGCCCCAGGCCCATGGGATCTGGTTTCATCTCCCCAGTGGGCCCATGGGCTGTGGGGTGGGGCTGCACCCCCCAGGGATCGAGGACCCCTGTTGGGTAGCGGCCCACTCCAATGGGCCCGGTTTCATTTTCCCGGTTGGTTGCACCCAGTTTCATCTCCCCACGGGCACCGGGGTCCCCATGAGGTGGGGCTGCACCCCCGTGAAGGGGGTAGTTTACAGCATGATGAATAATTATAATTTCTTTGTGTGATAAAATATAAGCAAATTTCATTTGAGATATGTAATATATCACCATCGTAATTATGGATGTAGAACAGGCTTAACTGCAAATTCAACATAAAATTTCCTTTAAAATAAAACATCCAATGAAAA
>AYEL01087547.1:0-13457 GCA_000484575.1 Olivierus martensii | reverse complement strand
GAGCTGTCAGCGAGATTGTTACAAATGATTGTTATTTCTTCGCTGTTGAAGATGGAGTGTCAGGTCAAGAAAAATGAACATTTCCGACATATTCTGTTGTACGAGTTTAACTGAGGTTCAAGTATAGTAAATACAGCTAGGAACATCTGTGAAGTGTATGGAACTTGGATTGATGCCTTCCTAAACTCAAAACCAATAGATTTCTACAGACGGGGATCCAAAAATTACTCCAATGTTGGCAGGAAGTTATTGACAATGACGGAGATTACATTGTTGAATAGTTGCTTGCTTGATTTAGTCAAATTTTTAACTGAATTTCATAAATAAAACACTAAACAAACAAACTTAACAAACCTATATTTAAAATGCTACGGAATTATGCATCAACCTAATACTTAAGAGTCTACCATTACATATACTGTACTGTACCTAGCAATATTTATTTATAGTGTAGATTTTATTTAAAATTTTTAAATCTTTACCAAGATCCAAGAAATGAAAGTGTAAAATTTATCATGTATGCATTATTTTTTCTTCTCTATTTATAGTACAAATATTTTCTGTATTTTTGTTTAATAAAAGCATTAAAATAGGTGCCTAATTATTATTTTTTACCTATTATTTATTTATCTACATATTACATATTTTATTTTAGAATTTATTATTAGTTCATTTAATTGGGACAAAATGGATTAGTCCCAATGTGTCCCAATTAAGCAGAATCAACTGTATATATATTTAAAAAGATGTTTTGACTTTAAGAATATATTGCAGTTTTGCAGAGTTATACATGTGTTTTAACCAAATGAATTGAACATTAACATTTATATATTAATTCAGTTTCTACTAAAGAAAGAAAATTTATTTCTAAAAGTAATAATTTTTTTTTTTTAAATTTATGGGGAGAAAAATTTTCTTGTAATTGAAATTTTCATTAAACATGTGCAGTATTCAAATTTAAAAGTACAAAATTTAAATAATATGAAAACAAAAAAGTAGTAATAATAGAAATAGTTTAATGATTTTAAATACAGGTTGTTCCCAACTTATAATATGGATTATGATGGATTATGTTTTGATAACCCCATCATAAGTCAAAAATGATTCATAATGGTAATAATTTTAATAGTAATAATAGACATTGAAATACTGAATCCTTTATCATGGTATAATGATCCAGATTTGATCCCAGATCCTCAGGGTTATAAAATAATCCAGAAATGAACCTGACCTCCAAGATGTAAAATCATCTGGAATTGAATCTGATCCCCAAGGTATAATAACAGTTGCTTTACTACATTTTAATAAAACAAAAAAATATTTCTAACCAATATATTATGAAAATAATCAAGTTCAGAATATTATAACGGCCATCATAAGATCAGAATATCATAAGTTAAATGATTGTTAAATCAAGGAAAACCTGTATTTTCAACCAATCTTCAGTTTTCTTCAGGTCACTTTATACTATGAGATAGATAAATTACATTAACTTTATTAAATACATTATAGGCAAAACCCTGACTTGCATAAGTGGATCATTTAGTGAATCCTTACACAAGTTGAAACATACATATCTCAGCAAACTCTATATAGTAGCCTATTAATGTATCATGAAGATGTATAAGTAGTTATATTAAAGAATAAACACATAGTCAGGTAGATGGCTATATGATAAAGCTGTCACTTAACATCTTGGAGGATTTAGATTCAATTCCCACATCTTCAGTTTTTCATGAGAAGTCTGTATTTTATCCTTAATTAAAACTAACTGTAACATGTACATGAGTTTTATGGACATAAGTCCATGAAACTCATGTACATGTGAGTTTTATGGACTTATGGTTCTATTGATAAAATTAGGAGAAAAATGCTTGTATCTCTGCATTATAGGTTTATCATTATGATCAATATATTTTTCTTGTAAATCAAGAAATCTTTATGTAAGTACAGATAAGTTAGGGACTGCCTGTATTAAATTTCTACAAAGAATAAAGTTAATACAATTTATTTATTACAGTATTTGTAGATTAAAATCAGCGGATGAGGTCTGATGATTGATTAAAAACATCCTGATTATTAAATTGATTGTTATTAGTATTGTTGTTTATCTCTTCAGTGTAAAAGTTCAAAAAAGTTTAAAAAGTATATACAGTAAAACCTCAATATCTCGAATCTCACAAGAACAAAAAAAAATTCGATATACATAGTCAGATAGATGGCTATGTGATAAAGCTGTCACTTAACATCTTGGAGAACAAAAAAAAATTCACGAGGAGAATAACCTCAATATCTCGAATCTCACAAGAACAAAAAAAAATTCGATATACATAGTCAGATAGATGATATGTGATACAGCTGTCACTTAACATCTTGGAGAATAAAAAAAAATTCACGAGGAGAATAAAAAAAAATTTGATATAAAGAGTTTTTGAGATATCGAGGTTCAATTTTAAATAAAGATTTTCATGTTAATAATGCATACCATAGTTTTTAATACTGTATAGTCACTCTTTTTTTCCATGAAAATAAGTGTCTAAATACTCCTGCATCTTATAAACCAAAAGTTGAAAATATTACTGAATAAACATGATCATATTGACAAAAACCTATTAACAATTAGAAGTGAAACTTAGAAAATGAAACTACCGTATGGCATGTTCAGTATTCCGATCATGCACAAAATGTTCCTGTTTCAATTATCAGTAGCACCTTTATGTTCTTTTATTAAATTTAAATCCTTTGTTTAGATTCCAAAAACGAGAATCTTGAATTCATAAGTATTTTTAATTTCTCTAGCACAAAAATTATAAACTAATTTGAGATATTGAAAGGTTTTGAAGAAAATACTTTGAGATAACTATTGAAATTACATTGGTTTAATGCCAAAAATGCATGGAAAAAACACACCACATATCAAGGGTTCCACATATCAAGGCTTTCGAGATAGAGAGGTTCGAGATAACAAGGTTACACTGTATTATTAATTTAAATAGTATAAATATTACTATTTAATTTATTATATTATTATAAAAGGTAGCATTTTTTATATCATTCCGATGTTCAGCTAAATGGGTGGAGAGCGATCTGGTGGTACTACCTACGTACACGTCTTGTCTCTCACAGTCTTTGTTATAAACCGGAATTACATATGTGCCTGCCCTTTTTGAAGTTGGTAGTGGTGGGTTAGTATTTTTTAAATTATGAAAAACTGCTTAATCTTGTAAATGGTAGAGATTTATTATAATCCTTTAACTGATTGCATATGGGTTGTAAGGCTTTATGATAAGGAAGTGGATGTAAAAAGGTTGGAAAAGGGTGTTGTGAGCCCCTGGGAGATCCATTATCTATATGCAAATTGTTAATAATAGACCTATTGATATTGTAAACAAATGATTCATCATAACCATGTAACACAGCTTGGTTAACTATAATAGAATACTCGGCCTGCTTACTAGCATCATCCGGACAGTGTGTGTGCAGTTGGCTTAAAAGAGAATGGATAGCTGCGACTTTATAACTAAAGGGGTCGTTAGACCATCTAGGGATGAAAACCGGCGTGTATGTAGGTTTTCTAAACACCAACATGTGGAATCTTTTATTAGAAACTATAATATTAACATCTAAAAAATGTTCATTATTAGCCGAGTGCTGGTCTAGAGTAATTCGCAATCCAAGGGGCTCAGTGTTGAACAGATCAAGAATAAAACTTACATTGGTTGAACCATTATATATAAAAAATTTTCTATGGCCCTCGCTAAACATTTTTACGAGTACAATTTGGATATATATTGGGACCAAGCACGCATAGTTCGCCAGTTGGACAAGGCTGAAGATATTAAGGTCGCCAAAGCCTTGTCATAGCTGCATATAAGAAAAAGGCCTATGTTATTAATGAAAATCTACCTACCACTGTACCAACACAATGGCTTCTCTGAAACTAATTTTACCCACTTCTATCCTTTGTAACTGGGCCACGTATAATTTACTTATTTTTTATTTTTATTCTCAATATTTAAAAGCCTGTTAACTTTTATTAGTTCTTAAAGTTAATTTAATTAATAATTTTTGTAATTTATTTTATCATTTTATCATTTGTACGTTTTAAACTTTGAATTGTTCTATTAAGCGTTCTTATGTTCTAAGATCTTGTATATGTAAGATGTAGCTGAAGATGGCTTATTAAAGTCGAAAGTGCTCCTAACTGTGTATTTTTCCACTTTTGATTAGTGCTAGCTTGAACTGTTAGATATTTTATCTAAGTGGAAGTTCTCTTTTAACATTGTATATAATTGATGTTAAGGCAACTGCAGGTAGTCCTTGATTTATGACAGGGTTCTATTCCAATGTCTTTGTTGTAAGTTGATTCTGATATATCAACTTATAACAGGGTTCCATTCCAATGTCTCTGTCATAAGTCGAGGATTTTTTTAATTCTTGATTTGTTTGATTTCTGTTTTAATATTTTCATAAATTACGTTTCTATTTAACTTAAAATGGTTAAACTTAAAGTTTTCCTTTCTTTCTTTTTTTTATGTTGGAATTTTCATCAGTAGTATTATTTCTCTTACTGGATATGACAAGGTTATGATGAGATACAAAAATTGCAACAAGAGAAACAAATACTTTGATTACTGATTAGCAACTAATGTGCCAAAGGTTGTGATAAGTTAGAAGTGGGTGAATCATATTAGCAGCTATTGCTTATTGTTGAAAGGCTTTGCTTGTCGACTAATGGTGATGCTGTGATACATATACAAAAGCAATGTGATATGTATGTATGTATATATAAGTGACATAATTGTATTATAGAATTTTTAATAATAACTTTTGGCCATCATAAGTCAAGTTGTTATAAATCAAGGACTACTTGTACTGTCAACACAAAGATGCCCATATCTAAATATGAAATTTCCAACAACTCTGTATCATCACACTACTACCAATGTATTAACTAGCATAAGAAAGGCATAAATTTTGATATAAAAAATTTGATTTAAGGGAATATTAATAAACTATGTCATACTATTATGGAGTAAGTGTAATAGATTTTTTGATGATAAATAATGTAAGGAGAGTGGGTCATGCAAATTATAATGTCATACTGGAAAAATTATTAAGAATTTTAGATTTGTATCACTAAAAAATTTATTTAGTCATACAAATCTAAAATTTTATATATTCTCTCCTATAAAATATAAAATATTTATATTTATGTGTTCAAAAACAAAAACTGTATTGTAACATATTTGGAAATACAGTGGTGCCTTGGTTAACGACAGCAATTTTGGAACGGATTATCATTGTTATCCAATGCCTGAGTCCCCATAAGATTTTATTGAAAATTGATTAATTTATATCGGCTCCTCCCCACAACCATAGTAAATATTAAAACTGCAAATAAAACTCATTTAAAATGTCCTAAAAATATAGAAAATATCATTTATTTATTATATTTTCTACAAAAAAAATAACATTAATAAAATGAATTGTTCATGAAAACAGTTTTTAATTATTAATCTAAATTATTAATGAGAACTTTTGTGTATTTTTCCACTTTTGATTAGTGCTAGCTTGAACTGTAAGATATTTCAATTATATACATATATTCTCCTGGTTTTGGCAGACTGCATTTTTTCTTATTACCCTAATTTGAATGAAATCTTGCATATAAAAAAATATACTGTCAAGATGGGCTGCATTTCATTTTTTTCATAAATACATGTTTATTTTTGTTCACAAAATATATAATGTAAATTATTTCCATTCAAATTAATAATAAATAATAACTCATTAATTATAAATAATTAGTAACCATAAATTATCAATTTCTAATATCTCTCATCTTTATTCACACAAATAATACAAAATCCAATAAATACAAGATGAATAATATATTATATTAGTTAGAGTAACAAATCAGCTGATTTTTGCTTACATTCAATCATTTACCATGACAAATGACCTAGCATCACTCTCTTGCCATTACTGCTGAACTCATTGCTTATCTTCTAGTTACCATTGCTTGATAACTATGTTGCTAAAATTAACTAATTTTTTAATAATATTGTGAAAGAATATGTATTTGAATACATATTTTTAATATGTATAAAATTGGAATTTTCAAACAAAAATAATTTAAAACATTTTTTTTCCACTAATTCACCAATTTCAATCAATTTTGTCAATTATTTTGATCCATTCAAAAACAATTTCTTTTAAAGTACAGTAGTCCAAATATTATTAGCAATTATTAGCATTCAGTGGTTCCTACTGAAAATGTTTGAAATGCTTACTGATTAAAATTTCAATAAATTTATATAGGATATATGTTTATAAAAAAAATATGTTCAAATTGTTAATATAAAAACTTTAAACTGAAATGCAAAATGGAAAAAAAAAAAAAAAATCAGTTTAAGATCATGTTCTTGGTCCAAATGAAGTCAAAAATTCTCCTCTATCTGATATTAATGTGTTAATTACACACCAAATATGTAACTTAACAACTGGATATGATGTCAAAATTTCTTAGGGTAATTTAATTTTATTTTGTACTTAGAAACTGAACCTTTAGTATTTTTCCCAAATCTTTCAAACCCTATACATAATTTCTTAGGATAATTTAATTTTATTTTGTACTTAGAAACTGAACCTTTAGTATTTTTCCAAAATCTTTCAAACCCACAGGATGCATATAGTATAAATGCTTAAATTTAAAAAACTCACCTTTACTAGACATTTTCTATTTCTTTGGTGTTTCCAATATGATTATGCCAAAGAATCAAAACTTGCTTTAAGCCATGGATTTCACTATAAAAAAAATTTTAATACATAAATTTTAAACTGATTTATTTGTATTATATATTATACAATATTAACTTTTCATGAAAATCAATTACTTTCTAGAAATAATACAACTTATAATAAGAAATTTCATGGATAAAAATTTCAGTGTCCTATCTTATATAATTATCAGGTGTGTAAATATGAAACCGGAATTTGCCAATAGATGGAGCCACCTGTCAATATACCTTTTGTCAAACCGCGTCATCGGCACCAATGTTTACATTTGACATCTGTCAACAACATCCAAATCAAAACCATACAAGTTTCATACAATAATGCATGTTTTTTACATGTTAAAAATGTCAACTTTTGTGCATACAAGTTACGATTTGCGGACATCATTGATTTTTTGTTATCATTTGAAGAAAATTGCTGCAGAATCACATCGAATGCTTGTCGAAGCTTACAGTGAGCATGCTCTTGGTAAATCACAATGCTATGAGTGGTTTAATAAATTCAAAAGTGGTGATTTTGACGTAAGAAACGAAGAACGTGGAAGACCACCAAAAAAGCTTGAAGACAGTGAATTGCAAGCATTGTTGGATGAGGATGACGCTCAAACACAAAAACAACTCGCAGAGCAATTGAATGTGTCACGAGAAGCCATCTCCATATGTTTAAAAGCCATGGGAAAGATCCAAAAGCTGGGAAAATGGGTTCCACATGAACTGAATGAAAGACAACAGGAGAATCGAAAAACCACTTGCGAAATGCTGCTTGCCAGATACAAAAAAAATTCATTTCTCCATCGAATTGTGACTGGCGATGAAAAATGGATCTATTTTGAGAATTCAAAGCGCAAAAAATCTTGGGTTGATCCAGGACAACCATCGACATCGACTGCAAGGCCAAATCATTTTGGACGGAAGACAATGCTCTGTGTTTGGTGGGATCAGAAGGGTGTGATTTATTTTGAGCTGCTAAAACCTGGTGAAACTGTAAATACTAAACTCTACCAACAACAAACGATCAGTTTGAATCGAGCTTTGCATGAAAAACGACCAGAATATGATAAAAGGAAATACAAAGTGATTTTGCTTCATGATAATGCACCATCACACAAAGCAAAACCGGTCCAGGAAATGTTGGAAGCACTTAACTGGAAAATACTTTCACATGTGGCTTACTCACCAGACTTGACCCCGTCCGATTTTCACTTATTTGCAACGATGGGGCACAGACTTGCTGAGCAGCGCTTCACTTCCTATGAAAACGGCTTGATAACTGGTTTGCCTCAAAAGAAGAACAGTTTTCCTGGCATGGTATCCATGCATTTTTCATGATAATGCACCATCACACAAAGCAAAACCGGTCCAGGAAATGTTGGAAGCACTTAACTGGAAAATACTTTCACATGTGGCTTACTCACCAGACTTGACCCCGTCCGATTTTCACTTATTTGCAACGATGGGGCACAGACTTGCTGAGCAGCGCTTCACTTCCTATGAAAACGGCTTGATAACTGGTTTGCCTCAAAAGAAGAACAGTTTTCCTGGCATGGTATCCATGCATTTCCGGAAAGATGGGAAAAATGTATAAGTAATAATGGCCAATACTTTGAATAAAATATCCTTAACCATTATCATACGATGAACGTGTACTTTTTACTAAAAAATTCCGGTTTCATATTTACACACCTGATATATACAAAAACGATTAAAAGTATCATGTATTATATAGCCCTATTTCATTTACCAACTTCATCTTTTTAACTTTATTGAAAGCTAATATATTTATTATTTCACTAACAACACTTACTAGGATATTATACATTAAATTAATAAATATAATAAACACAAAACTACAAGTGTGAGGAAGTTAACTCTGATCTGTCCTATTTTATTTTATTATACTCTTTTATTATTTATCGATATTTTCAATATTATCCAACATATATTTTAGTTTAAGAGTTGACTTACTTTCACATTCTCCATCTCAATATTTCACTATCGTGTGTTATGGACGGATATCCGTCTTCCAGACAAGGTTTCTTGGCTAATGACGTCATCATCTAATCTAAATAAGTTTTACCAGTGATCCGATATGAGAATATAAGAATGATCTCGTATTGATGCTTTGTTTGTATATAAATAAATTTTAAAAAGGATGACATGAATGAATAACTCTGTAAGCTAATAAACTTAAACTTGTTACATGTATTTATGTAAATGAAGCAACACGACTGTACATCACTCGACATAAAAGCCGATGCAACCGAGGACTCAACGACGTGTTGTATTGACGTAAGGTTGGTTAAGTGACATTGAAATTCTTGTAAAGGTCTACAATTTGCTTGAAGGTGGAGATGGAGGTAGTAGAATTTAAGTATTATTTAAGGTTTATTTCTTGTTATTTCAGTAGAATTAAGTAGTATTTAAGGTTTCTTTCTTGTGAATAGTTGATTGTTGCTTTATTATTGTTCCAATAAAGCATTTATTAACACTTTTTGTAAGTGTTTTGGAATCTAATAAGTTTATATTTTTTATTATTTAACTTGTTTTGAGAAATTTAATTTATTAGTATAAGTTTCTAACATCGTTTTGTTGTTCTTAGATCTAAAACTTAATCATAACTTCTAGTTGTAAGTTCCGGTTTCCAGTTTTGTTTTGCCGGTTAACGTTAGTTGTTGTTAGATTGTTTTGAAGTTAATTATTTTTAAGTTAGAGTTTAGAAGAAGACCTGAGCTCAGGCCGAACTCTGGATTGCAGAGTCGTTAGAACCATTAGGTTTAAGTTATAATTATTATTATTTGGTATTCATTAAAATTCGCAACTTTGCATAAGGACCAGACTTAAAAAATGATTTCTTTCTGTATATCATACCAATGGGTCAAGGACTCAAACCCATGTATTAATCAATCACAGAATTTATTGATGACATCACCATTTTAAGTATGACTGATCATAAGTCAGAGATTATCTATATGTTTTTATTACATCTCTGTTGGAAAATACCTTGAAGAAAATGTGTCTTCTATTTATATCAAACTGAGATGTGTTAGTTGGAATCTAATGGCTCAAGAGTTACATCAGCCAGATGTTTTATAAAATAGAAAACACCTAAAATTAAAATAAAATACTGGTTGAATTGCTTTAATCTTGCATTCTGTAGTCCAGCATATTTTTAAGATTCTTTGTCACATTCTCAATCTTAGTCAGCTGATGTGCCAGGCAATTTTAAAGTTAAACCTAACAATGTTTTATAAATTTAAATGTTCTAATTTTGATGAAAACATAATCAAATACAGACATCATTTCTTGGGGGAGGGGGCCTACAGCGCCGAGAGCATCTAAGAACTCATGGGTAGAGCGGAGACTGTACTCGAAAACTTTTTTATTCTTTTATAATTTATCAATCTGTATTTTTACTTTCATATAATTCAAATATATTTTTATTATGAATAAGAATGCAACTAATATATTAATACTTTAATCTGATACCCCGGACCCGACAGATGCGACCTCCCCTTGTCAGTACATTTACTTGGATATTTTTTGAATAGTGATAACTTTTTTCTAAATTCTCAAATATTAAAAGAAATTTAATATTTAATAAAAAAATTTTTGAATTACATATCAAAATAGATATTATTTTTTTGTTTAATCTTTTTAATGAAAATACTAATAATGGCAGATCACATCAAATTAATTGACATTATATATATATATATTTGTAACTTTTTGCCATCAGTTTATAGTTATTCACTAATGTATCAATACATTACATTAACAATATAAAACTGGTAGATATTAGATTATGCAATGTATAGTTGATTTCATTATTTGTATTAAAGAACTGAAAAAAAAAAAAAATTCAATTATGCTCTCTTTTAAGTGAAAATATATAGTATAATTTAGAGGCAAAGAATAATCTGTTCAATGAAGATGTTAAAAGTGAACCAGAAATGGGCAAATTTTGCGATCTTGCTTGCTTGAACCATATTAGAAGTGCATTCTCTAAATTTTCAAAATTTATTGTTTTCATAGTTTTCGATCCAGTTTAAATTTATTAGTTTCATAACTTTTTATAATATTATCTCTATTTTTTTATTACCATCGATAAAGTAGAACTTACAATGCTGAAACTTTTACAAATTTCAGTTTTTGAACAGATATCTTTATCAATAACTTGAAGAAGTTCAACTTTAGTTTAAAGATCTAGGGAAGTTTTCTTATTTATATTTATATTATTATTTATATTCAAATTATGTTTTTACTAAGTTTTACGTTCGAATTCTTATACGTTGTGCTGAAGATGGCTTAATAAAGCTGAAAGATCTTCAAGTTTAATAAAATATATTTTCCACTTTTGAAATGAGCTGAATGGCAACCTCACAAAGGAAAAATGGCACCTCACAAAGAATTAAAATTTGTTTTAAAATTAATTTAAACCAACAATGATATAAAATTTCCTTCGAGTTGAATAAAATGGTTGTTAGGCTTGTTTCACTTCAGAAGAGGTGAGAACACTAACTGCACATGTTACAAGTGTAATATTGTTCTCTGGTTTTGATTTCAGTTTTACATTTCAAAATCGAAACTATAGTAATATGTTGCTTACAAAGGTGGACAACAGTTGGAATTCTTTTTGTAATCATCTCTTTCAACTAAAAAAGTTGAAAACTGGAAAGAAACATAAATAATGTAATTCTTTTTGTAATCATCTCTTTCAACCAAAAAAGTTGAAAACTGGAAAGAAATATAAATAATGTTATTTACATTATACAAAAAGAATTCCAACTGTTGTCCACCTTTGTAAGCAACATATTACTATAGTTTCGATTTTGAAATGTAAAACTGAAATCAAAACCAGAGAACAATATTACACTTGTAACATGTGCAGTTAGTGTTCTCACCTCTTCTGAAGTGAAACAAGCCTAACAACCATTTTATTCAACTCGAAGGAAATTTTATATCATTGTTGGTTTAAATTAATTTTAAAACAAATTTTAATTCTTTGTGAGGTGCCATTTTTTGTTATAACCAATGCTTATGAATTATCCATGCTGCCATTTTTCCTAATAACAGTGCTTTAATACAATGTTAACCTATGGACATTGGTCAGGACCACGAAACCGTTTCATTATAACTGATTTTTCATTATAATTGTGTTCCATTGTATATTGTTAATGCAAGTCCCACATTTCATAAAATATTTTACTGGCATATTAATTATTGGGTAAAATATTTGATATTTTGAATTATCACTTTTTTTATTTATTCATTTAAAAATATTCATTTTAATTTTTTTTTTGTATTGATACTACAAGTATCGATATTTTCCAAACAAATATCAGATAGTATCAATTCTTAATTAAAATTTATCAAGCAGTTTCAAGAATCATAATTTTTCAAAATTATTGCATTCCTAGTTACGAATAATATTTATGAAAAAATTATAGAAAATTCTCTCAAAAAATGTTTTTATCCAATTCCATTTTTAATGGTTAATTATTTTCTAAATTTTATCATTTCTAAACCAATAATTAATATTTTTTAGTTTTATTTGTAAAGGTATTATTTTTTCTTGAATTAAATTTTTTTTAAATTTAATGTATAGTGTGCAGCATAAGTCAGTTAACTGCTGTATTATTATTATTGTTCCAAGGCACACAAAATGAACAGACAATTTTTCACTGAACAGTGTGTATTTGTTTTGAAGAAATGCTGGCAACTTGATTAAAATTATGCAGCTGTAAAAGAAGCTTTCATTCAACAATTCCCAGATACTCAGCTACTAGGTAGGCAAGCTATCTACAAATTAGATAAAAGTTTCAAAGAAACAGGTTCAGTAGCAGACTTATCATGTTGTGGCCACCCAAAATCAATGACTACAAAAGACAATATGCAAATCATTGCAGAAGCATTCATTCTTCTTGAATCAAAAATCAGCAAGAAAAGCTTCTAGAGAACTAGATATTTCTGATAAGAGTTTAAGAAGAATGTTGTGTAAGTTACATATGAAACCTTACAGGCCTACACTGCTACAAAGTCTAAATGAAAATGATCCAGATTGAAGCCTTGAGTTCTGCTAGTGGAATGTGATTTAGAATGAAAGTGATCCTAATTTTTATAAAAACATTTTTTGGACTGATGAAGCAACTTTTAAGTTGAATGGAAAAGTTAACAGATTCTCTGTAGCCCAATTGTGTCTACTGGGTTACAGAGAATCATGGCTGTAATAGAAGAGGAATTAAATGTTCTTGATATTGTAGTTTGGACAGGTATTGAAGTGCAGGAATGAAAGGCCCTTATTTTTTTGATAACACTATAAGGTTGCAAAGTCGCGGATTAGAACGAATGTCAATAACAATAATTATAAACTAAGCCTAACGGTTCTAACGACTCTGCAATCCAGAGTTCGGCCTGAGCTCAGGTCTTAAGCTAAGTTCTAACATAATACTAATTAATTACTAAACAATCTAAACACAATGTAACGTCTAACTGACGAAACAAAACCGGAAATCGGAACTTATAACTAAAAGTGCCGATTAAGTGTTAGAAGTAAAACGAACAAAACGATGTTAGAACTTACACTAATAAATTGAATAAATTTCCAAACAAGTTAAATAATAATAAAACTATAAATTTATTAGACTCAAAACACTTACA
>AYEL01087546.1:0-25115 GCA_000484575.1 Olivierus martensii | reverse complement strand
AGTAAGTTAACTTTTAAACTAAAATATAATACGTTAGCATATAGGAAAATAACGATAAATAAATAATAGAGTGCATAATAAAATAAAAATAGGACAGGTCCAAGTTAACTTCCTCACAAGGTCTGGCACACGTTGAGATGCAGGGGACACAGGCGACACAGCTCAGCACAGCACAGAACTTTGTGTTCAAGCGGTTTACATAGACATGCGCGAATTGACATGCAGAGCAGGGCAGGGCAGGAATGTGCCTGTCCCACACAGTGTGGGTGACACAGTTTCCTGCGCACGTGTCACATAGTACAATATGATATGGGGTTAAAACACTTAAATTGTTTCTATACACATTTTAGGACTTATTTATTTATCTGACATGTATCTGGTTCTATGACATGTTTTAATTAAACAAATAAAGTTGTAAAAATGTAAGCAATGTGGAAAGGCTTTAATTTATAAATAAGAAAATCTTAATATTAATAGTCTCCAAAGAGAAATACTAATATCTGCTTCGGAATCCGATTTTGAACTTAAATAAGTTCTTCCATATTTCTAGAACGAACTCAGTCGCAAGAACTGTTTGGCAATATGCGAATGGAGCTGTGTCACGTCAAGGACAGGTCCTACCATGCAGTCCTGTCCTGCACTGTGTGTTGTATCTCAATGTGCACCTTGGCTAACTGCAAAGTAGTACCATCAAATTTTAAGAGAAGCAATTATGCCAGCATTAGACAATATCCTTATGTTTCAAGCAGCAAGAAACAATTCTTAATTGCTTCTTACATTGAATTACATTACATTGCTTCTTACATTATTGCATTGAAACATTGAAACAATTCTTCATAATGCATTGGCAACAAAATAGTGCACCAATGCATTATGTATTAATTATACATGTACTTTTGAATGAATATTTTCAAAAGTGGATAGAAAGGCATGGTACAATCGAGTGGCTGCTGATATCACCAGACCTCATCATATGGTAGAGACAGCCAAACTTCACGTCATTACGAGTTACATAGGAGAATCTCAAATACTCAAGAGCCGAATTTCTTTCTGGATCAATGAGAACAGCATTAGTTTTTCGGGTAGTTTTAATAATTATTTCAAAAATTGCTTATTTCAGATGCATTTATTTCATAAAGATGCATACTATTTTTTACAATAGATAAAAATAATAATATATCTGTAATTTGTTTAACTTAAATAAGTATTTACTTCATATTTACTATTGACTTTCATGGTATGGAGCCACATTGAAGATATCAAAGAGCTGCAGTTTGGCCATCTCTGCCATATGGTTTCCCAATATGAAGAATAATTAAAGATAGTTTTTACTATGAAACCAAGTGACCTATAACATTTAAATAAAATGATCGTGTATCAATTTGAAAATATTTTTGATACTAATGGTGACCTTTGTGACAGAATTTGCAAATTAATGGCTGAAAACTGTTACAAATGTAGAGATAACCATGGAGGCCACTTTGAATAATTTCTGTAGAACATTGTTTATTTTTTAAATAAACCATTATTGCTACACTAGATCATGCATTTTCAGTTAACTGATCTATGCTGCACCCTGTATTATTTACTTTATTTAATGTAATAATTTAAAAATCAACAAAAAAAAAACCTTAATAAATGTTAATTATTTAATGGATTGGCTTTATAAAATTGTAATTAATGATTTTGATCTGGAAAATATAAGTACAAATAAAAAATTTCTCTATCAAGAAATTATGTGAATTTTTGATATTTTATTTAATTGTTTATTTTTTAAATAAACCATTATTGCTACACTAGATCATGCATTTTCAGTTAACTAATCTATGCTGCACCCTGTACTATTTACTTTATTTAATGTAATAATTTAAAAATCAACAAAAAAAAAAAAAAAATTTTATCTCATGATAATGATTTGCTGATTCAATATGCTGCATTTCCATTGTTCCTCTGTGCCATCCACTATATTTATGCCTAAAAAAAAATCATTATTTTATTGATTTAAGAAAATAATCAATTATATAATATAAAAATTGCTATATATTTAACTTTAAAATAGAAATACTATATATGCTTGTATATAAACAGAAAAATTAAAAAAAAAAAATTGAAGAATGGGATCAGCTTATAAACAGGACAACTGAAAATTTTATCTCATGATAATGATTTGCTGATTCAATATGCTGCATTTCCATTGTTCCTTTGTGCCATCCACTATATTTATGACTAAAAAAAATTTTTTTATTGATTCTTTCAGTCTTTTTTTGCTAAAGATATGTTGCTATTTATGACTGGACATAAATTAATATTTCTGCAGATATTTAAATATTGGATATTGTGCAAATACAATTGAAAATATATAAACCAATCATGTAGTGTTCTTTTTGTGCTAGTAGCACATCCTAAAGTAGTAATTGGATCACCATATTTATTCCTAAAAATATTTATTTCTTCTCAATCATATTATTAAAATATACAGATGAATATGAATGTTCATATTTAAATAAATTCAAAAATAATTTACTGAGTTCTTTAAAAATAAGATCAGAAATGTATGGAATGATTTCTTGTTTGATGAGTAAACATGGCTGCTGCTAATACATATATCAGTGATCCTCAACCACTGTGCCGCCAAACCTTTGACAGTGTGCTGTGAAAATTAAGAATGAATTGTATGTATGTAATTGTATGAATCATCTATATATATAAAAGCCCAAGTTTGAAAAGAGCAACGCTTTTTAAGCAATATTATTGGATTACGATGACCACATAATACGCCTAGCTGGTGATGCTATTGGATTAGAAAAATCGGTTGTTAGATGTCTGAGCAGTCTCATTGCATTGTACTACGTTTGAAAGTAATGGCGAGTGTTAGCTCCTATTGTTTGCTGTCGGACTAAAATTAGAAGTATATATTCAAAGGTATGATGTGTTATAGTTTTATTTTAAATGCATAGTCCCTAATTTAATTTGATATTTATTATATCTTTTAATATTTAATCCGATATTTCTATTTATCATTATATTAAATAAGTTAGTATAAGTTAAATTTTGTTAGGCTTAATGAGTAGCTTGACTCCGCGTGGTCGTAGACAATTATAAATATGATCTATAATCTGTTTTGAGCACATTAGACCAGTCAATACATTTTTTTTTTAATTCGATATTTATTATATCTTTTAATATTTAATTATACTGTATGATGATGGCTTCAAAAGATACATTATAGTTGGATCAAAATTTTCCAATTAAATATAAAATAGTGGTATCAAGATCAGTGAAGCCACATGTTAATTATACCTAAATTTGTTCTGTGTGTACCTGTGGTATTTTACCAAAACTAAAATTGTTATCAGTATGTTTATTTTAGTTTCCTATAGATACATTTTGACTACTATGCTGATATTGTTTTTTTCCCTATTAGTTTAAAATGGAATCACGAGAAGAAAAATTATGTCGGAAAAGTTGAGAAAGACAGCAACAATGTCGTGCCAGGAAGAGAAGCATATTACAAGCAAATAATCAACCAACGCTTCTAACAGAGGCTATTAAAATCAATAATAACAAATTTAACGAAAATTTGATTCATCAGCATTATTATGGCCTAATGATTGATATCTGTCAACTTTTGAATTGACATCCAAAACTTTTCTTACTGTTTATACCATTTTAATAAATTATTTTTACAGATTTAATATATTGTCTAATGTTTCCAATTATTATCATGAAACTTTGATTATTTAATAGTTCTATTAAAATACTTTGAAATTGTGTTTTTTCTTAATTCCTTCAACATATTAAAGAGTATATTATCTATATCAATATTAAAAAGAATTGCATCAGTTAATTTTTTTATTTTACCCGTCATTTTTGATGGGCATAGTTACTAGTATATATTAATAGTGAAACATGGTTGTCTGGATATCCCTTTTGCAGCCAAACCACTGTACCAATTCCTATAAATAGGGTAGTGTTAGAAAAATCTAATCTCGAATTTCTGCGACAGCCAAAATTTTTTGTCGTTATTCATAATTTAAAATTTAAGGAATAAAAATTAAGTTAAAATTATATTTTCTCTAAAAAGATAAAATTCACAGGTAGTGCTATAACTTAATAAGGGCCACCATTTAATGATTCCTTGTACGAATATGTCTGTAATCTAATCTGAATGTAATAAATAAGAATAAATACAATAATCTATTAATAAAAATTCATTGTTAAATCTAAATTATTATTTAAAATGTTTAGGTGGCTGCCAAATTTTAAAATATTAAAATGTGTTCCTCAACAGAAAAAAGGTTGAGAATTAAAATATTAAAATGTGTTCCTCAACAGAAAAAAGGTTGAGAACCACTGACATATATCATCATCATCATTAAGCGATAAGCGGACTAAGCAGCTACATAGAGCCCCGAGGTCATAAAATATGTTTTCATTAGGGTTCGAGGAAAATTCCTTTTTTTTTTGTATATATCAAATAATTATATTTTGTTGTTCAAATATCATAATAATAACATTGATGTTTGTACTTTTGAAGATGAATTTGACCATTTTTTGATATTTCTAAAAGAAAATGAAGATACGATAAAAACCACACCAGACATCTATCAAGCTGCGAAAGAAATATCTTTTACATTTCTGAATGTCGAAATATTATGGAAAATTTTTTAACAATTCCCTTATCTAACTTGTCAGGAGAAAGATCGTTTTCTGTTTTAAAGAGTGTAAAAAATTATTTAAGGAATACTATGGGAGAAGAAAGATTAAATAATATGGCATTCTGTATATGTAAAACAAGCTCTAATTCCAAAGTGGAAAAATACTAATTTATTAAAGTACTTTTGACTTCACAAAGTTATCATCAGCTTTTTTAAAAACAATTAGAATAACATTTTAAAGCTTTAGATATCAAGAAAATTCATAAATTATTCATTATTAATTATTAGAACATTAATATTTGCTAAAAAAAATTTTTTTTTATTTTCAGTATAAAATTATCATCAATTTTAATATTGGAGTTAATCTATTTATTTAATGAAACTTAATAACATATTTGCTAAAATATTTAATAAAATTTTATATTTAGATTTAAGCTATTATAGCTGTTTTATTTTTATTATTACCAAAAGAACTTTATTATTTATTTTCAGTGGGTCCTCTTTTAATATTGAGATTAGGTTCCTGAAAATTGCAATGTTAACTGAAACCAAAAATCTCATTGACCTAGCATATAAATTTTTCAGGGGATGTGTTTCATATTCGATCCTAAGTCTGAGTGGAAAACCAAAGTGTTTTCTCCCAGTTAATCTGGTCAAATGTCTTCTGTACTGTATAGTTTAATTAATATATTGTTCCTAGACTATATTGCATATTTCAGTTAGTGCTCTTAAAGAATATAGTTCCTTTTCCTATAATTATAAGTTTTCACCTCATTTTTTATTATGAAGAGAAATGTAGGAAAATTAGGGTTTTTTTTGTTTGCTGTCTTAAAATTTTTTATTTTTTAATTAATTTAGTTTTTACTGTTAACATAATAACAAAACAAGATTAAGTGAGGGAATGCTAAATGAGGACCCATTGTATTTATTTCTGTATTAATAATAATAATTAATAGAAATCTTTAAGGTTTCAAATTTTTAAATTATTGAAATTTATAAGATAAAATACCATAGGAAATAAAATTTTACAACTGAAACTTTTAAAATATATTTCAGGGGTTTTTGTTTCTTCAATTCTGTAGCCATTGCAGCAAAACAATTGCGACAAAAATTAAAACTTGAAAAAATTTTAATTGTTGATTGGGTAAATAAACAATTTTAATTTTTGATTTATCATATGCATTATTTATTATTGTGTCTTAAGAACATTTTTAAATTTATAATGTTTTCTGGAAATTTAATTTAGGATGTTCATCACGGAAATGGTATCCAACAAATATTTTATGATGATCCTCATGTATTATATATTTCTCTTCATCGCCATGATGATGGTAATTTCTTTCCTGGAACTGGTGATTTGCAAGAGGTTTGCTTAAATATGTGTATATATATTTATATATAAATATAAAATGTGTCAAAAAATGTATAAACTGAAGTTCAATAACACTGAAAGAAATTAATATCTATAATATTAATAATTCATTTACAAAAAGTTATAAATATTTTTAGAGCAAAAATCCTTGATATTACCACTGTACTTTCCAGAAAGCAGATTGACTAGTAGTAATGTTGTTGTTCAATTATTTAGATCATAGTAAGTAGTTTCTAAATTAAATACAGATATGATGTTTGGGATGCCAATTTATGACAGCAGTTACTTGTGACAGAAATTATGATGATATGATGTAATTTTGATTTTGAAATGGTGGTCATGTTAACATACATTGAATTTTCAATTAATTGTTTTGTTTCAATTAAAGAATTTTTCCTGAAATACTTGCAATAAAATCTCATTTTATAAAGCAATTCACCTTTAAGAATACAAAGTTCCTTAACTACATATTTCAGAAAAAAGTTGGAAATGATCACATCTATCAATAATAATTAATAAAAATAATTAAATCAACAATTTTTATAGGCAATGTAACATTACATGGAAAATCATTTTTAAATTTCTAAGTAAGTCAAATTCTAGATCTTAATAATTGACTAGTTATAATTTCAATTTTTGTTATAGTAAATTTGATTTTTATATATAAAGTTTCATTATTTATTTTTGTTACTAACTTTTATTTGTAAATCTAATTACAATATGCATTTCATTTTTACTTTATATAATTTAATCCCTACAAGAAGCACTAAACAGCAGGTGTAAAAACTAAAAATTTTTTATTGCTAATGTTTTCGATGCTTTTGAAAGGTCGATGACGTTCTGTTCTGTTTTTTGCCTGAAGAGGATGCAAAAGCATCGAAAACATTAGCAATAAAAAATTTTTTGTTTTTACACCTGCTGTTTAGTCCTTCTTATAGGAATTAAGTTTGAAGTTAATAACAAAGCAGTTTTTTCTGTATTCATTAATCATGGACTTTTTTTAATCTTTTCTTTTTCTGTGTAAAATGTTGTATGGTATTAGATATATTTCTTCATTATAAAGCATATGTATTATTAATTCAACATTAATATACTCCTTTCTTTTTCTGTGTAAAATGTTGTATGGTATTAGATATATTTCTTCATTATAAAGCACATGTATTATTAATTCAACATTAATATACTACAGTGAAACCTATATATATATATATATATTTATATGATAATTCATCAAAATATCAGGCAAATCAAAAAATTTATTAATGGCTTAATTCCTAATAATCCTTTCATCTAGAATGTTCCAATCAAAAACCTGAGATTATCCGACTTTCTACATACAATAGACTTCCTCTTGTCCGGTCTCACTTTAATCGGCATTTTCTTCGAGCTATGGACAAAAATAACAACAAAAAATGATAAATCATTCGAAAGGAAAAAAAGTGCTCGAAATTGCGATAAGATATATTGAATAGCAAGATAATTTATCGACTATTGAAATAAATTCTATCAAAAATTGGCGCGATTTCGTGATTTTGCTTAAAAAAATCATGTTAATTTTTAAATAATAATGGCAAATGAACATTAGGCTTTTTTTATCTAAGTAAATGCTACTTGGATAAATTTATAGGTTACCAATTATATAAATAATTTAATTTACGACCTATAAATGGTATTTGCATGCGTTTTCAGATTAACTAGCCATTCAACTGTTTTGCTTGCCTCTGGGCATGGGCATATGGGAATAGGGATCGGGATCGGATAACAAGTCTACTGTATACCATTTTCCAGATTAACAAACGCTCAAATAAGTTTACTATCCTGCAATAACAAATTTTAATTATCATTAAAGATTTTTAAATCAACTTTAGGTTTTATAAGGGACACAATTTTAATATATACTGCTATAGCTTATTTTATTCTATACTTTTGTTTATATAAATAAATTGTTGGATTCAAAATCGTTTCTTTTAATTAGATCATTAAATGTGGATCAAAAAATTATTTTTCATAAAATAGTGAACAACATATTTTAATTAGCGATTATCTCGTTAATTTCAAAAATGGCTGGCTTAGATTCCAAAATAGACTTTTTCCTGTTTACGCTTTAACTGTACATTATAAAAAATATATCACACCAACTGGGTTAAGTTCGATAAGCTAAGCCGCCATATGACACGAGGGATATACTATATCTGGAGACGGCCACTTATAGAACCCATCAGAAGCTGGCCAACACCCATGATAGGGTCAATTGGATGGTTGAAGGATTGAGTTCAACGGGCCGGGCCAGGACCATTCCTGAAAAACGAGCTGTGGGAGCCGGATTTGAGCCCAGTTCATCCAGGGTGATAAGTCACAGCTTTACACGCGGCCATTTGGCCGACTCGTACCGACTAGGTCAGTTATTCTCAACCTGCGGCACAGCAAACTTTTACGTGAGGCCCGGAACGCACAGTCATGAATTTAATGAAAGCGCAGGAATTCTTCTCCCACATGCAAAACAAAATAAATATTCTGATATTAAAATTAATTTTTTTTAAATCTAGAAAAAAATTAGATTTTTCTAATTTGCTAGGTCCTTCCTGATGCACTCATAAAATTTTTTTTCACGTGACACCAACCGGTTAACGATTAGCATGTTGCGGCCCGCTTAATGTAACAAACAAATATATGTGGCCCGAGAAAAAAAAAAAGGTTGAGAACAGCTGGGTTAGGTGAATGATTGGGACTGAAGGGAGGATCCAGTTATTTAGATCAGTTAGATTACCTTTGAAAGTTTTAAAAGATAATCTAACTGATGCGAAAGACGGCAGATAGAGGCCAATTAGAATTCTACTAAACAAATCATATATATATATACATACATACAAGAATGATTGAATTTTACCATACGCAAGCATTATTTGGCACAATCATATATATATATATATATATTATATATATTCGATTGTGCCAAATATTAATGCTTGCTTATGGTAAAATTCCCTCTCTTCATATTACAGTATTTTCTATTTTCTTGTAAAGTCAAATCATTATTAATTTTATTAATAAACAATGGAAAGGCAGGGACCTGGATACATTCTCTGCCTCTGAAGCTATAATAGTATAGTTAAACTACTAATTTCCGAAAAAATTAAAAAAAAAAAAAACAAATGCCAATTAAAATAAGAACAATTTAAAAATTTGTTTAACATCAATTATAGAAGTTAAGAATATTAGGTAACTTGGATATTGCAAATCATCACCCTCTTAAAAGAAAAAAGAAGCCCAAAGGCCACGTTCGCATTAAGAGTCGGAAGCGCCAATAATAACCGCATATCATCGGCAGAATTGACAGAGTGGAAACTTTTTGACTTTCTACCCAAACAATCCAGGTTCTATTCCGATCCCATTTCTTGGAAAATTTATACGGGGAGTCTGGGCTCGACCTAATAATCCTCTTTTTCTAGTCTGGCTAATTCCTCAAGAATGGACAGTCTATGATGAGGCATGGAATGGATTCGCCATTTAATATAAATAAATTAAGAAATGGTATCATATGTTGACAAAAAAAAAAAATGGTCGCATAAAGATATCAGGGGATGCAGATTTGGCCTGAGTATATTCAGCTAGTTAATTTCGAACTAAATTACCTACGTCCGTATTTTTTACGCTCCCTTTCCAATCAAAGCGATTACTAACGACGAGGCCAGAATCCCGAAAAAAGTTTTCAGGATATGCCGGACCAGGGACGTGAGCCCGAGTGCTCCTGCGTGGCACGCCACCGCGTTACCACTCGGCCATCCGGTCGCCCTTCCGCTGTATTAAAACGATGGGCTATTGTACTAATTCAAAAACTATGACGAGTTATTTTTCTCGTCATCATTTTTAATTTTAAATGAGGAAGCTGCGAATTGTAGGGCGGTAAAATATTTACAGGCGATTACATTCTCTGTAAATATTTTGTCAGAACGACCTAATTCTGATCGTTTTCAACGAGGTTTATCATAGGAAATTAAAAAAATAAATCAAGTTTCATTTATATAAGGTGATATTTATAATAAATGAATAATTATACGGTATTAATAAAAATAGTCTGTCGCCAGTCGATATAGTCAAATCATTGTTACATCAAACAAGCTAACTTAAAAATTTCACTTATTAAAAAATATTTATTTAATATAGTACAATATCAAAGTAACAATTGTTAATCTTAGAAATTCACTGCTAAAAATTTTAATTCATGTCAATTAAAACCTGTTCTTCAATTCTATGATATTAATTACAGTATATGGCAATAGTGAACAATCAGTACACTCAGAACTCTGTGGTATTATTGATAAGTTTAATTTCATGAATGAAAAACGTAACTTAAGTTCCGATTAACCAAGTTTCTGTATTTTTGGAGGTGAATTTTCGTTCACCTTATGTTGATTTTTAAATTTTTTTTTTACTAAAACACTTGTAAATAAAATTCATTTTGTTTCAAACTATTTTATTACGAAAATAATCAAAAACGAGTTGAATGATTAATTAATTATTATTATATAATATACTGTGATTTAAAAGTGACTGTGGATTATATTCATTTAACACATCTAATCCAAAAATAGTGTGTATATCAACATGTTAATCTATAAATATAGTTTATTTAATAATAATTTACCAAATCTTCTGGGCTATCAGAGTTTTTGATTATCCAAAGTTCCGTCGGTTCATATTACCTAGGATAATCGGGATTCTATCGTGTAAAAAAATTGAAATTATTATTATTTACAAAGCATTCAAATAATTTTTTTTATAAAAACATGTTTTTTTTTACAATTTATATATAATCAAACTTGTATTTATAAAAATCTCTCTCTTTCGTTAGCATTTCTATCAGAATTATATGTTTCAGTCTCGATGGTTTCATCAGTTCATGTAGGATTTTGAACTTCGAAAAATGGTTTCTGAGAGGGGGGAACTGCTTACCAGAAATAACTTTAATAGTTCAAAGTTAATGCATCTATAATATAGATAGACAAAATGTATATCTGTTAGAGAACATTCTATTAGTAAAAAATGAGGAAATATTTTCAATGCAAAAATAAAATATTTATCTGAATAAAGTAATATTAATGATAAGTTTTTATAAAAAAAATTCAACAATAAAATAAAATTTTTCAAATTAATGAAAGAATGACAAATTTTAAAATTATTTGCTGATTTTGGTAGCTCAAAAATGAGCACATCCTTAATGCTATATTGGCAGAGTTATCTTTAGTTTATTTTAAGCAATAAAGTGAAGGACAAAAGTGCATTGGAACAGCCAGACTGAAATACTTGAACCAGAAATTTCCACTTGACAAGATACAGTAGAAATTCTCATTTGAATACCTGGCAATTTTAGATGAATTAGCTAATATTTGGAAACAAGGCTATTTAATGCATAAACAAACAAAAATACTACAATAAAAATTTATTCATTTTATTCCATTTTTAAATTATCAGATCTTTTTATTTATTGATTATAGAAATTAATAATGTTATTGTTTTTAATTTTCATATCTTAATAGATAATAAATTCACTATTAATCTAAAACAATATTCTTTATTAAAATTTGTAAATTTTCATTTATTCAACAATGTAGACTTTTAATTAAATGCAGAATACTTTTTTTTATACTATAATGCTTAAAATTTTAAATTTACAAATGTTATAAATTATTTTATAATTTCCATGTTTTATCACATTTTTTTAATGAAATTTTTATATTTTCAATTTAATTCATGCTACTGACTTTTCATGCTTAAATTCTTATTTATTTTTTGTAAATTTTCATTTATTCAACAATGTAGACTTTTAATTAAATGCAGAATACTTTTTTATACTATAATGCTTAAAATTTTAAATTTACAAATGTTATAAAGTATTTTATAATTTCCAGCATTTATCACATTTTTTTAATGAAATTTTTATATTTTCAATTTAATTCATACTTTCATGCTTAAATTCTTATTTATCGTTTGTAATAGATTAAACAGATATTGTGAATATGAAATATTTAAAAAAGTCAGTAGCACTGATTTTTTAAATATTTCATCTTTACAATTTTTTAAACTTAAGGCCTGAAAGTCAAGCTTCAGGCCTCCAGTTTGAAAAATATTGCTTTAAAATCAGAGGTGTCCAACCTTTTGGCTTTCTTGGACCACATTAAATATACTAATTCTAACAATAGTTGTTAAGCAAAAAATTTAGTAAATAATAAACAATATATGATATCCATCATGACAAAGAGGCAAAAATGTTCGTAAAAATAATGTACAATATATGATATCTACTATGACAAATAAGCAAAAATGTCATAACTAAAATCTTTGACTTCTTTTTGTTCAGAAATTTTTTAAAAATCATTGAGCAGGTCAAGAAGTTTTTAATTTTCAATAAGAAATATTTTAGAAAATGGAAAGAGGGAGTGCAGATAGGTATTTAAATAACACAAAAATGTCATAGCATAATAATCTTTGACTTCTTTTTGTTCAGAAATTTTTAAAAAATCATTGAGCAGGTCAAGAAGTTTTTAATCTTCAATAAGAAATATTTGAGAAAATGGAAAGAGGGAGTGTAGATAGGTATTTAAATAACGAAAACTTCATTAAGTACATAAAAATCTCAATATTTTAAGAGAGGTTACGATTTTATGTTGGGCCACAGATTGGACAGTCCTGCTTTAAATTAATATTTTAAATATTTATAAATTAGAATATAAAACGAAAAAGCACACATACAATTTTTAAAATTTTGAAAATTAGATGATATAATAAAAATATTTCCACTTTGTTAATAATGCAGTAAAAATTAATTTTTTTTTTTTAATCATCAATATAAATATGGAAAGTTAACTAAAATTTTAAATTTAATGTGGAAATACTTTTCTATATATATATTATATTATTTTGGATATATATATCCCAATGATACACTATTGTTAAATATGTTCAAAGAAAGGTCCAAACAAATAAAATGTCTTTAAATAAAATGCCAGGATGTTTGGAAAAAACCATATTTAGAAAATAAAATTACTAGTTTTGTGATTCTTTGTGTGTACTTCTCTTTTTTTTGTTACATGATTATATCTTTCTGCATATATGTTTACTTACTAAAGTTATTCCATTTGTGAAAAATCATATTCCAAGTAATGTATAAATAAACTTCCACTTGTATTAATGGTATAACAATAAATAAATAAATAAGTCTTATTTCGAAGTGGAAAAAAGAGATATAATTTATTATGGAAGTACTTTTGACTTCATTAAGTCATCATCAGCCATGATGTATGGCTAATGATGACTTAATGAAGTCAAAAGTACTTCCATAATAAATTATATCTCTTTTTTCCACTTCGAAATAAGACTTATTTATTTATTTATTGTTATACCATTAATACAAGTGGAAGTTTATTTATACATTACTTGGAATATGATTTTTCACAAATGGAATAACTTTAGTAAGTAAACATATATGCAGAAAGATATAATCATGTAACAAAAAAAAGAGAAGTACACACAAAGAATCACAAAACTAGTAATTTTATTTTCTAAATATGGTTTTTTCCAAACATCCTGGCATTTTATTTAAAGACATTTTATTTGTTTGGACCTTTCTTTGAACATATTTAACAATAGTGTATCATTGGGATATATATATCCAAAATAATATAATATATATATAGAAAAGTATTTCCACATTAAATTTAAAATTTTAGTTAACTTTCCATATTTATATTGATGATTAAAAAAAAATTAATTTTTACTGCATTATCAACAAAGTGGAAATATTTTTATTATATCATCTAATTTTCAAAATTTTAAAAATTGTATGTGTGCTTTTTCGTTTTATATTCTAATTTATAAATATTTAAAATATTAATTTAAAGCAGGACTGTCCAATCTGTGGCCCAACATAAAATCGTAACCTCTCTTAAAATATTGAGATTTTTATGTACTTAATGAAGTTTTTGTTATTTAAATACCTATCTACACTCCCTCTTTCCATTTTCTAAAATATTTCTTATTGAAAATTAAAAACTTCTTGACCTGCTCAATGATTTTTAAAAAATTTCTGAACAAAAAGAAGTCAAAGATTATTATGCTATGACATTTTTGCCTCTTTGTCATGATGGATATCATATATTGTTTATTATTTACTAAATTTTTTGCTTAACAACTATTGTTAGAATTAGTATATTTAATGTGGTCCAAGAAAGCCAAAAGGTTGGACACCTCTGATTTTAAAGCAATATTTTTCAAACTGGAGGCCTGAAGCTTGACTTTCAGGCCTTAAGTTTAAAAAATTGTAAAGATGAAATATTTAAAAAATCAGTGCTACTGACTTTTTTAAATATTTCATATTCACAATATCTGTTTAATCTATTACAAACGATAAATAAGAATTTAAGCATGAAAGTATGAATTAAATTGAAAATATAAAAATTTCATTAAAAAAATGTGATAAATGCTGGAAATTATAAAATACTTTATAACATTTGTAAATTTAAAATTTTAAGCATTATAGTATAAAAAAGTATTCTGCATTTAATTAAAAGTCTACATTGTTGAATAAATGAAAATTTACAAATTTTAATAAAGAATATTGTTTTAGATTAATAGTGAATTTATTATCTATTAAGATATGAAAATTAAAAACAATAACATTATTAATTTCTATAATCAATAAATAAAAAGATCTGATAATTTAAAAATGGAATAAAATGAATAAATTTTTATTGTAGTATTTTTGTTTGTTTATGCATTAAATAGCCTTGTTTCCAAATATTAGCTAATTCATCTAAAATTGCCAGGTATTCAAATGAGAATTTCTACTGTATCTTGTCAAGTGGAAATTTCTGGTTCAAGTATTTCAGTCTGGCTGTTCCAATGCACTTTTGTCCTTCACTTTATTGCTTAAAATAAACTAAAGATAACTCTGCCAATATAGCATTAAGGATGTGCTCATTTTTGAGCTACCAAAATCAGCAAAACGATAGCAAAGCTAAATAATAGTACAGTAATGTTAAACAGTTAATGGCAAAAAGCCCATCTTTCTGATGTTTCACCCCTTCAAAGCCAAGTGACTGTTCTTGGACTGCTCCTCATCCGGTTTTACTAACCGAAAATTAACGGTAATTTGTTAATTGATATCATAAAAGGAGATGGAGCTTTGTTAGTAAGACTAGTCTATGCTTACAACTCACATTAATCGAAATTTGCTCGCACTAACTGAAAAACAGTATCAATTTTATAAGTCGCACTAATGAGGCCTACCTGCATTCATATTAAATTGGAAATAAAATATCTGAACAACAGAATTTCCTTACCAAAACATTTTGAGAAACTGATATGCATGGAAATTTTATTAAGATATAAATTATTTATAGATCATAATACAATTATTGATTTAAACAAATTATAATACATAATTAAAATTTGTTAACCAAGAGATATCTATAAATATTAAATATCATTTAAATATAAAAAAAAATAGTGACCAATTTAAAATTCTTGCTCATATTAAGTTCGATGTAATAGTGACAATCAATATTGTTTCATTAACAGAAATATAGCTGTGATATTTTCAGATAATTACATAAACATATATAAATAGTTATAAATACACAAATACAAGTAAATAGCTATACACAAATATTCAATGTACTATTTTACTGATTTGTTAACACAAGGAACAAAAATTTTAAATGTCTTATTTTTTCTACAACAAAATTATTGCATTCAATCTCGTTCATCATATTATTGTATTTCATTCATAATTTTTGCATCATGTGATTTATTTTTTCCATAAAACGCATGGCAAAACTATGGACTGCAGGCCATATGTGGCCTGTATGACAAACATTTTTAAAAACAAATTTAAATCCTAATATTGAAAAAGTTAAAATAATATCAATATTTATCACTTTAATAAATAATTTTGCTTATAAATAATGTTATAACTACATTATTGTATATTTTAATGAAGCATAATTACATTTATCAGGTACTACTTTCATTGAAAAATAAATGTTTTGCTTAACTTTTCCCTTAATCGCATAGAAAATAATTTTTAATTTGAATCTGGCATTCAATAACAGTTTTGCCAAGCCTGGTCAGTAAGTTTACAGTTTTTATTTATTAATTGCAATTATTTTATCTGTTGCTAAAAAAAAGGAAGAAAAATAGATACCAAATTATATATAATGAAATTATTAATCACATAGACATATATTACAGTATTTACATATGTCTAAAGGAAGGATTGTGTGTATCATTTTTTAATTGTTCAATGCACTATACATATATTTGTTTTTAAAACTTAATACTAGCTTAAATAATACTTGTGATGTGGTGGTATTTAAATAACGATACAACAAATGTCATATTTTTAAAGTAATATAGATAATACTTCATCGTAAATATTATCTTACCTTGATTCTAAAAATGCATGCTTCATGTATAGTTGAAATCAAATATTGATTACTAATATTTAAATAAAATTAATCACTTAATAAACTCTTATCACCAAATTTACGTAATTTCGGTTATTACAAATTTACGATCATTACTCACCAAAAACTGAATAAACTTTTGATCCATTTAGTTTATTCTGACAAGTCTGGACGATCAACGATTTGACATCATTATTAACGAATGTGTCTTGTCTTCATATGTTTATTTATGTTTTAGCAATATTTTCTATGAATAAGTATAACTACTTGGAAATCACGATAATTTACTGTTTGCATATCGCTGATAACATTAGCGTTACAAATGAACCGAACAACTTTCCGCCATTTTGGTTGCTAAGCGGGAAAGGAAAAGGAAACAATCCCGCAACATATTAGTTTAAAAATTTTGTAATTATATTACTTTTATAAAGAAATATTTATATATAAAAAAGCAAATTTTTAATTTACAGTAGACTTTTTATAATATAATTTTATTATATATTTTAACTAATGAAGTAATCTAATTACCTTTGATGCTGAACTAGAAACAAAATGGCGAATGATCATATTTATGAAACTTTAGAAGAACAAGAAAGAATTAAGAAGAGAGCGGAAATAAAAGCAAAACTAAGACGAGAATATATTAAAAAATCAACTGATCCTCATCGGTCTAATGGTGGAGCTTTGGTATTTATTATTAACATTATTAACTTTTATTTACGGTTTTCCGTATATAAATTGCAGACTACCTGTATTAAATGAGTTTTTATATAGCATTTGACTTTGATTTATATCATTATTTTCACTTATTTAATTTTCAGTAAGTGTAAAGAATACCTATAAAAATTTTTCATGATTAAAAATTAAATTAGCACTATACAGTTAATGAAGATTAGTAGATTTGAGTTGTTATTTTTTGTTGCAAGATTCTTCAGATTACCTGCCTCGAGTTTTAGCGATGCTCGCAACCGGCGCCGCGATGGCAAATACTGGCTGCGATCCCTAATACTGTACCTCTAAAAAGAGATTCGCAATTTTTTTGGGGAATATAAAACGGCGCTAGGAATTTTTTGGGGCTCAAAAAAAGGATTGAGTAAACATGTAGCTTACCTGTGAGAGACTATGCGAAGCACAATGCATGCAGTAGTGACTGAAATTTTGTCTTGAGATAATTTTTAGAATGAATCTTTAACACAGTGGAATTTCATTTGTAGGATACAATTGTTACCTTATTGAAGCACGGCGAAAGTGGTACACATCGAAAGGGGAGCTGAAACACGCAAAAAATCCGTAATAGACCTGGGATCAAAGGTTAAACGTTAACAAGATACAGAGGCATCTAGGTGGCATAGGTAGTGGAGAACGGGATGTGTCGGGTTGCAGATCACAGCGAGGCCAGGCACAACGCCAAACTACATGTGCCATTTGCAATAAATGGAACTTTGCAAATCTATATCTCATAAACATTTGATCTTTACCTGTGAGAGACTATGCGAAGCACAATGCATGCAGTAGTGACTGAAATTTTGTCTTGAGATAATTTTTAGAATGAATCTTTAACACAGTGGAATTTCATTTGTAGGATACAATTGTTACCTTATTGAAGCACGGCGAAAGTGGTACACATCGAAAGGGGAGCTGAAACACGCAAAAAATCCGTAATAGACCTGGGATCAAAGGTTAAACGTTAACAAGATACAGAGGCATCTAGGTGGCATAGGTAGTGGAGAACGGG
This sequence comes from Olivierus martensii, assembly GCA_000484575.1. Lineage (NCBI taxonomy): Eukaryota > Metazoa > Arthropoda > Arachnida > Scorpiones > Buthidae > Olivierus > Olivierus martensii. The sequence continues at coordinate 6,887 of AYEL01087546.1, read as the reverse complement.
ATGTGTCGGGTTGCAGATCACAGCGAGGCCAGGCACAACGCCAAACTACATGTGCCATTTGCAATAAATGGAACTTTGCAAATCTATATCTCATAAACATTGACCCTTGGTTCACTAGGGATTTTTTGTGGGTTTCAGCCCCCTTTCGATGTGTACCACTTTTGCCGTGCTTCGGTAAGGCGACAATTGTACCATTTGTAGTTAAAGATTCATTCCAAAAATTATTTCAGCTTTCAAGACAAATTTTTCAGTCACTATGGCATTCATTGTGCTTTGCATAGTCTCTCACAAGTAAGCTACATGTTTACCCTCTGTCAAACAATGCAGATCATTCTTCTTTATTCTACTATCTTTTTTCTATGTTTATAATTTTTTCTATTTTACTTTGGACTCAAACCCATGAACTTGCTTACAGCATCATGCATACTATACAACTATGCTACAATAATTTTTAAATATACATTCGATGTGTAACTATCAATCTTAATATTATTTAAGGAATATATATCAGCTCCAGTTTAAGTAAAAAACATATTTGTTATATCAAAGAACTTTCAGCTTAATGAAGCCATCTTCAGTGGATTTTTAGGACAACAAGAATAGAATAAATCATTAGAATATATATTTATATAATTTAAATTTTTAAATTTAAAAGGGTAAAAACAAGAAGAAAAGATAAAAATACAGAAAAATTATATACAATGAAGAATAAATTATTTCATACAACTTACATATAAAATTAAAGTTTAGGATGGATTTTTTTTTTATGATAACTTATTATTATTATTATTATTATTATTACATGTTTGAAAACTATGAGACTATCATTTATTACATGCATTTTTTTGAGAATACTTCATAATTTCTAGTGTTTTTGCCCATTTGCCTATTTAATTTCAATTACCGATCTTACTGTTCTAACTACTTTTGCTCTGTCCCACATTATATTGATAAAAAGTTTTTAACTAATGCTGTTTTTAAATTTAAAACAGCATTAGTTAAAAACATTTTATCAGTATAATGCTTCATACTAGATTTGATTTCCTTTTTTTTCATTATGTGAAACACCATGTTATATGAGACCCAGAGCCAATACAAAAAGGAGAGTTACATTCCAAAACCAATTCAAAACAAATAACTTTCTTTTAGTTCCACATAAGAAATTTAATGTTTATTAAGAATATTAATAACATGAAAAATAAATAAAGAAAAAATATATACATAAACCTTTAAAACAAAAGGAAAGAAAAAGGTATACAGCCTATATAACATTCATATGATAATTATATCTTCCTTGGCACTGTTTCGTTAAAACGAGAACTTTTTTATAAATTATTCCGTTGTAATTCAAGGGCTAGATTTTGGCTAGTATATTTGGATTTATTTATGCATATATAATAAATTATAGAATTATTTTATTTGTATTAAAGATTCTTTATTTCTTATTCTCATATTCCCTCCATCACTCAGGATTTCTAGTGCTCTTATCACGTACCTTTTTACTCCATGTGCTAGAGCATCATCACAAAAATTGCTTCTGGTGTTGGAACATGACATTTTCCACAATCATGACGATGAAGAAAATTTTTTTTTTATAATAGAAAAATTTTATTACTCTGCCGACTTGACAGAATCATATGCTATGATTGTATAAATAAAATGAAATATACTGTATATACTTTGTATGAGTCAAGAAACTTTTCCCGAAATAAATTTCAAAGAGTCTGCTTATATATGAGCCAATCAAATAGAGGTATCCCTCCTATAACATAGTAGATAGGTTCCTGAAAAACACCACAAAAGGAGAGTTACATTCCAAAACCAATTCAAAACAAATAACTTTCTTTTAGTTCCACATAAGAAATTTAATGTTTATTAAGAATATTAATAACATGAAAAATAAATAAAGAAAAAATATATACATAAACCTTTAAAACAAAAGGAAAGAAAAAGGTATACAGCCTATATAACATTCATATGATAATTATATCTTCCTTGGCACTGTTTCGTTAAAACGAGAACTTTTTTAACAATATCAATTTCACTTTCTGAACTTTTTCATGCATTTAAAGTTGGTTATCTTCTGCTCTCTCTACAAAATTTGTAATCTAACTCGCTACAACCTGCTAGAAAACAATTGTTCCTTAACCTATTCCTAAAAAATTTTATGAATAAAAAAAGTTTTTCTAATCTTTCACATTTCTCTATCGAAGAATAATAACTTATTTTTTTTAATTCAAGAACTGAACATTTGGAACACAAAATATTTGATGGTCACCAATTAACTCAATTTCAAATTGAAATTGAAAATAGACTGCATACTATCCCTTTCATGGCAAACATCAAAATTTACATTTATGACTAATTTTAGTAAAGTATTTCTCAATGATTGTATTTTAAGTGTGTATTGTGTGTCCCTAATATGAATTTACAGAAATTAATGAAAATGTTTTGTGTTGTAGGAGTGCAAACGTAATTTTCTAAATATGTTAAGTAAGAACCGTGTTGTAGAAGTATTGTGTTATATGAGGGTTTCTGCAATTTTCAAATTATGTTAGAGTGAAGCCGTGTTATAGGATGGATACTTGTATTGCAAAATTTTTTGTGAGTTCATAAGATTATCTAACTTAGTTGTGCCTTTTCTGTATTTATTCCTAACAAAGATTGTTATTTTATTATTTGGATTTTTTTTTATAAAATTATGTCAATATGTATGACTGTACATAATGAATATTTTGTTAGTATTTAAATATCAGCTATTGAGCAAATATATCGTATTACTTCAAATTTAAGCCGAAGTAGGATTTTAAAATTGGAAAACTGGAAAAAATAAAAATGATTTTATAATAGGTATTGAAAAATAAGAAACATTTTTATTTACTTAATCAAGTACTAATATACATAATAAGCTACCAAATAAATTGTAATCAACTATCGTAATACTATGCGCATACATAGAGCGTAAAGCAAAGCCTGAACGTTGGGGAGTGGGAGCTTTGGGAGAAATAAGATGTTAAAATATTCGCTTTGAATTTAAGTTGCACCCAAATTTTACGTCTTAAAAATCCGAATAAAAAATGCAGCTTAAATTCGAATACGGTAATTGAAAAGATATAAAGCTGATACATTGCATCCTTTTTGCATTCATAACACATCTTAGCACTGAGATCAGCCATATGTATTCTTAAAAATGCCTATTTCTTGTTGATTCTGTTATAAAAAATACACAGATGTGTAATGAATTTCATATTTTTATATATTGAAAAGTATTAATATATTGGACATTTCACAGATAAGGTTAGAAATTTATAAAGTGATCTTTTTTAAAGAATAAGCATTGGAATTGTCATTGGACATCAGTTTACATTAAATGGATATATAGCAATTTTAATATTTCTGATTGATAATTTTTGCATTTCTGATAGTTCCAATCAGAAATATTGAATATGTTTTAACTAATATTGAATATCAAATTTGTACTTCGGATGACCACATGTATACTTATCAGTTTTGCTCTCCCATCAGTTCTAGCAAAATTTCTGTTGTATGTATTGATTCAGAATTTTTTATTGAAATTCAGAAATGACAAGTATTAAAATTTTTTTTTTATATATTTTTTGCCAAACAAACATTTTAATAAATTTGTATTTTAGGAAAATGCAATGTGACATGATCACATTCTACTTGCTATCAAGCTTTCTCTTAGCATTGCATTGCAATGTTTCCATGTTACAAGTCTAGCATTTTGTCTAAAGCTGTGGTCACACAGTAATTTTTCACTATGCATGTGGCTGCAACACTAACAGCAATGAGTTGTTATAATAAATAGTGATCACACTTAGAAATTGAATTAGCAGTTCAATTGATAACAGCCAATTAGAGCATGATAAAATTATCCAGTTAAGTTATACTAATGATGGATGTTGTTTAACTGTTATTTTGAGAGTTAGCAACATGAGCGAAACTACAAATAAATTTAATCAGTTGAAATTTAAATAAATAAAATTTTTATTTTATTAATCTTGAAAAAAGAAAATAAAAACATTCTTGCTCAGTTGTCCTTTAACACTCGATTCACCAGGTTTTCACAACCTGGTAAATTGAATGTCAAAGGACTAACTGCTCATGCTTTCTTCATTTAATAAGTTGAAATTATCCAATACTGAAAATTATTGTGGATTTAGAAGTATGAATTAGGATTAAAAATAGAACCAAAAGTTTAAAAAGAAAAAATTTCATTGAGTAGTCTGATTCTATTCTACAATAGAAATGCACATTATCATCATTTTGCTACATTATGTCAAGAAATTTACTCACTTTTCATTGGTGGTGCTTGCAACTGACACCAGGAAAACAAACTTCTTGTTTTCTAACACAATTTACTCACGCAGTATTTAGAAGGGGTTTACCAGTTTGTTGAAAGAGCCATTGCCATTACCAAAGCAGTTGCATACATAGCTAAAAATTGTAGTGTAACCATAGCTTAGAGGTCATATTTAACCCTTTAATGCCCAAATTATCTGTTTTCAGTAAAAAAAAACTTTTAATGAGAAAATCACATTCTGTACACACTTAATAAACACAATAACCAAACCTCAAGGGAACTTTTAATCAAATCCTACTAATCAGCCATATTTTAATCCCTTGATTTTTAACGGATTTTTAATTCAATCTTTAAAAATCCGTTAAAAATCAAGGGATTAAAATATGGCTGATTAGTATAGGATATGGAATAAACACAATTTATTTTCAAAAATTTTTTGCTTGGTACATATAGAATAAATAACCTAAGTGTTTCTTATTTGATATCGTGGAATGTAAAGGGTTAATAGTAAATTGAATTTGGAAAATTTTTTTAATTTAAAGAAAATCCATTTACTTCAATGTTTGTCATATTGTTTCAGCATTTTAAAGTTGAGGGTCAACTTATATATACTGTATTACATCGAATATAAGCCGCACTGTTTATTTGAATTTTTAAGTCGTAAAGTATGGATGTGGCTTAAATTCGAAGTAATACGGTATGTCAAATTTTTACATATTTTTAAACAATGAAGTAGAGGAGTCAGCTTATACATGAGTATTTACAGTTTTTATATATGATATATTTTTTGCAATTCAAAACCTTTTGTTGAGAATGTGCCATAGAGTTTTTGTATTGAAATAATACAAAATTTCAAAAGTTCATTCTAAAATGTTGAATTTTTCAGATTGTTGTTTTAGCAGATAAAATTGCTTATTTCTGTAAAATGTATAACAATTAATCATATGTGGATTTTTTCATAATAATGAAAATTCCATTGTTGTTATTATCTAGTAAACGATATCTTCATGTGTTGCTTGCAGTTATGAGTAATACAGCTATCTCTCGCTTGTTTTACTTTCATTACTGCTATTCACCTTTTTTTTTTTTTTCTTTTTAATATAAATAAAACAAAAATACTTACAGCAGTATCCTTTTTTTTTTTTTTACCTTTTTAATATAAATAAAACAAAAACACTTACAGCAGTATAGGAAAACTTTAATTCAGAAAATGAACAAACATTTTTGGTGCATTATGCCATCATCAAGTTTGATTCTGTTTAGAACTTTCAAATTACAATAGAATATAAACAAACGTCATAGATTAAATACAATTTGGATTAAAATTTTATATAATGAATAAATTTAAACCATTGCTGATTAACATTTTTATAATAATATAACATATAATTGTGTTTAATATTTTTTTGTAATAAGTGCACATCTTTTCCATGCAAGATACATTGTAAATTATACAATTAAATTATTTGTAGTAAGATAGGGTTAAAAATTATTAGTTTTTTATCTTCCTACAAATAACTTAATTGTATAATTTACGATGTATCTGCACGGAAAAGATACGCACTAATTACAAAAAAATGTCTAACATATAATTATATGTTATATTATTATAAAAAAATTAATTAGCAATGGTTTAAATTTATTCATTATATAAATTTTAATCCAAATTATATTTAATCTATGATATTTATTTATATTCTATTGTAATTTGAAAGTTCTAAACAGAATCTAACCTGATGATGGCATAATGTGCCGAAAACGTTTGTTCATTTTCTGAATTAAAGTTTTCCTATACTGCTGTAAGTGTTTTTGTTTTATTTATATTAAAAAGCTATCTCTCACTTTATGAAGATTATTGGGATCCTAAAACTGTTCATTATGTGAAAATTCATGTATTGGAAAAATTTTTAATTGGTTCTTGGATAATAAAAAGCCATTTTATCTATGGATATTAAAGCATCCTAAAAGCATTAACATAATTATATTAATTAATATGATAATACAATAGTTTATGTTAATTATTTTCTATTTATCCTATTTCTTGTCATTCAATTTTTAATTTCAGAACTACTAAGTGTCAAATGATCTTCATATTTAAACATAATATGACAATAAACATGCTATCATTGCCATTTTACTTATTACTTAAAAAATTATAGTTTATCAAATACTGCCTTAAATTTATGTAATTCTCAAAAATCTTCATTTTACTAAATTAACTAAATTAAAAAATTCGCAGCACTACTAGCAGTAAAGTATAAAACTAAATTTATTAGTTAAATAGTTTTATACTTTACGGCTAGTAGTGCTGTGAATTTTTTAATTTAGTTTACTAAATTATTGGCAAAAATAAATTTTCTGAAAATTATTGATGTAACTAAAAACAACTGAGTTCTGCTGCTTTTACTAACACAAGAAATCACAACAAGCCACTTGAAAAGGAAAAAAACTAATTTTATAGATATATATAATATGCACTACATATACTAATAATACAATTGATTTCTGGAAACATTTTCGGCCTATTATGGCCCTCCTCAGCTGGTAATCTCAAGCTACCGGC
>AYEL01087545.1:0-31742 GCA_000484575.1 Olivierus martensii | reverse complement strand
ATTAGAAGATGGAAAAAAAATCGAAATAAATTCACGTTTTACCATATTTGGTTAATTACTTGCCGAATAAACCTAATTATCGGATTATAAAAGTAAAATTTATAGATGTAATTTATTTTTTATCATTTATATATATATATGTGCATATTTTTTTATCTTTTAAATGTAAGTTATGTAAATTTAAGAAAAAATTTCAGTTTTATATATTTTACAGAGATAAACAACTGGATTGATAAAAAGTGGTACGAAAATATCTGCGTGCAAAATTTGATTTTACACGCAGACATTTATAAAGTTACCCATTGGAAAAATTCGATTTTTTTTAATAATAAGTTTAAAATTTAGTAATATGTCCTTTTATATAATTATTAATTCAACAGCAGGATCACCATTCACCTATCCTCGAGCAAAACCATTCCCAGTACCTCCTGTACCTGAAAGATTTTCAGGTTTTTATATGTCTCCTGGTAAGATTTCTTTCTGATTGTTCCTCTTGTGGATGCTCATTCCTAGAACATATAAATGCTGTCGTTACTGGGAAGCCGATCATTAACCATATTTGCAGCTTTCAAAAGAGAATGAGATGCTTTTAGTGGATTTTAGATAGACCCTGTGTATTCAGATGTTTATAAAGTCTCTATCGTTTTTATTGATAATTATCATCATCATTACAATTTCACTAGAAAAATTTTAAAATTCTATAAATAACTGATTTAGATATAAGCAAACCATGTATACTTTTATTAAGAAAATTGATATTCTTTTTTAAAGATGTTTTTAATATTACTGAATGTTCAGATCATGTTATTATTTTTAGTTCTCAAAGTGATTTGTTTATAATTCAAGTTGTAAAAATTAAGTAGATTTCCAGTTGATTAAAACGACTATGAGCATAATGCCAGATGATATTCCTACAAATCGCAATGAATAAAAAGGAACAGCATATAAGCTTACTCTTGTAAGTGCTGTAGATTCATCGTGAATAACGTATACCTTAGGACGTTTTAAATTTATCCATATTTCAATAAAATATATAGAGTTTTTATAAATATCCGATTTGTTGCTAAGATACTGTGTAATAGTATTGTCTATTCTAATGCTTCATAAAAATTAAAATAATTGCACTTTATAGTAGATTTAGACTTAGTATATTAGTGCTGTATTTTATTTCAGTAATACTAAACAGTTTTGATTTCTTAATTGATTTGATTTTTGATTTTTTTTTTGTCTTACAATATATCCTTAAGATTTTTTTAAAGTTAGTAAGTTTTATAATTTGAATTTATAAATTGTAATAGGCAATCAGCCACCACCAAAACCTCAAAGGTCTTTCCAGCAGGCTATGGTGCCTCTTTCTAAGGGCGTACGTTCGACACCAGCACCTTCAGGTCCATCGCCCTCTATCCCATCCAGTAGAACCACTCAGTCTAGAACACTCGGTAATATCGGATTAAAAATACTGAAAAAACTCGGATATTCATAGGAACAATTATCGTCTAAACTTTAGTGCATTATCTTTACAGAAAGGCGTCACGAACCGCAAGGGGCGTACAGGGCACTACCGGAAAGACCTTATTCAGCAGCAGGTACACCATCATATCAGTCTTCTCCAGAGAGACGTTACGAACTGCCATACCATTCATCTCCAGAGAGAAGAACTCACGAAGCAGGATACGTTTCGTCCCCCGAAAGGAGACCAGACCATCAGCGAGGTTTCCCAGGGTTTGGTAGCAGTACACCCTCTTCGTATGATGACAGTAGTACTTATTATGGAGAAAGGATTTATGGTACAAGATCTGGCAGCGTTACTCCAGTTATAGATGAAGAAGCAAGGTGAATGTCCTTTTCGTAATTGAAATGCAAGTAAATGACTTAGCCACAGCTAGAGAAAAATGAGCGTTACTAGTTTAGAAATAAAGTTTAGTTTGTTTTGTTTTCTAGATTGAGAATGGAATATATGGAACGTCAGTTAGCAAATCTTACTGGATTAGTTCAAAAAGCTCTAACTGCACCACCTGGAAGAAAACAAGATCAGATTCCGACGAGAGATATAGAACTGGTAAAAGAAATCCGCCATGGTAAGTAATACACATATTTACGAGGAAATTTTGCAAAATTGATCTAAACTAATGCCGCATATAAATCTTAAAGCGTATTATTTAGTTATAAACGTGATGCAAATAACTGCTCTCTGCATAATAACATATATATTAAAAAATATCGGGTTTATTTTCTATTCTAAACTCACTTTTTTATATTTTTCTGATATATGTCACGTAAATCTGAAATTCGACGATGAATACGAAATTCGAAGAATAATTTTTTCCGTGTATGAATAATATTATAGGCTATAAAAAATATACGACATTTCACAGAACTTTAAAATCAAATTCCAATTTTATATTGTTTAGCTTTGTTTTAAAATTAATGGAAAGAGTAAAGAAAAAGGATTATTTGAATTTGTTGTTGTTATACTATTCCACTACACGGATTTCTATGCTTATAATGTTGATCGATTTTAAATGTTCTGAGTGAATCACTGGAGAAAAATTGAAGTCCTATCATGCTTTTTGGTCGGGAAACGATCATTATCTTGTAGAAAAGTTCAAAATAGGATACCACAGACATAATAGAATGATGCGTTGTAACTTGATTGATAAATGATTCTTCCTGTTTCACCAAAGATATCATCTATCTTTGCCATATTTTTTTTGTTATTGTAAAATACTTGCATTTATTATATTCTTTACATAATTTTTTTCATATATTTTAGAAAGTTTTAAGCTTATTATTTTGTTTGGTTGAAAGTCAGAGATGTTTGCATAAATGTTTTTTATGAAAGACAAAACTAAAATTGGCAAGCATAAAGTATGAAATTATAGATAAGGTATATGATATTTCATATAACTGTGAGAGCAAAATTTTTAAAAACTAACATTTACATTTTTCTAATTTAATAGTAAATTTAAAAAAATTTTTATTCAATAATATATTAAAATTAATCCATTTAAAGGCCATTTCTATCTGTAAAAAGCTTATTTTCATGAATCCAATTTGTTATAATCTTGAAAATAAAATAGAAAAGCTTTCAAAGTTTTTAAAATTCAAATATGTTTTTGTGTGCATACTTAATAATAAATTTCCTAAAATAAAAATCTTTTCACATTCTCTCATAATTATATTAATGTGCTTTTAAAATGCATGTTTGGTTTGATAATTTTCTGAAATTTTTCTATAATATATTTTAGATTAAAACATAAAATATTAATTATGCACATTTATAGTAATATTCTTTCTATAATTCTAATTATTCATTAATATTTCATGATTTAACATAAATTTCTTAATTTTTTTAATTCAAATAACTATATAAAATAATAAATTTATTATTATAGAATGCTTGAGATAGATTAAGGCAAGTGGATATAATATCAATTCTTGTGGCATCACTAAACAATTGTTTTGTTTAAGATACATATATGAATACTGTTTAATAAATTAATCAATACTAACTATTGGGCTAAAGGAAGAATCAAAAATCTGCCAGAAAAAAACACTTTTATAAACATTTATAAAACACTTTTAAAATAGATTACATTTTGTTTAAATGAATCGATATGATAAGAACTCACTAATTCCCACCACTACATTTCCAGCAGAAGGTGAAGAAGAAGATAGTTCAGAATGTAAAGCCGTCTCCCTGCAAGGTTTGTTTTCATGCCTGCATGAAGTTATTGCAATGGTTTTATGAGCATGTGCAATTTATTTAATTTATAAATTTGCTTAATTATGCATGAATATTTTATAAATTAAATTTTTTGAATGAATTTATATTTGTTTTTCTCTTTTGTATTGCTTTATTAATTAATAGCTTTCTATCTTTATCAACAAATTTATTTTTACAATACAACATAATGATATAGGAAAATGGGCCAACTGAAATAGAAATAATGCTGTTATTTTTCTTTAAATTAGAAATAATATTTATTACTAACTAAAAAGAATGTTATTTAAAATTGTTTATGCTAATAGTTAGAAAATATTAATCAAGCAAATTATAATTAAATGATTAAAAGAAATGCAGTTACTTAATAAAATCAACTAACAGTAGAACAGTTATTGATTCATCTCTATATAACTTTAATTTACTGCACGTAATACAGTAGTTTAGAGCTAGCATGATCAAATGCTGATATTTCACGCTTCCTCTCCCTTCCAAAATAACCTAAATCCATGCCTAGTACCTCTGTAATAAGTAGTAGTGCAGGTTATAATTTTTATTTAAATTTATGTTTATATTTTTTTATATACTAAAAATAATTTATTTGATTTAAAAATAATTCATCTTTCAGAACATCGTAATTCTTCAATGGAAAATATAAATTAGCTTATTAAAAAATGTACATACATCATTATAAACTGTGAATAATTATGCAAAATATATGATTTTGTTTCATAAATATTTAATTAAATAAACCAATGCACAAGAATAAGTTTTAGATCCACTCTCAGACTTATACAAAGTTTAAAATGCAAGAATTAAATTATTTTAAAACATATGAAAGAATTCTTTATTTTATCTCTTAACTTTTGACCTCCAGAAAGAGAAGTACGTGGCAGTGGAACATTAAAACCTGCCCCACCACCTAAACCCAGTTTATTACCAGCAGGTGCCATAGATGTACGTCCTTATTCTACTGGTAACGTTAAAGGTATCTTAGTGCTATTACCTATTAATCTAGCTAGGCAATATCCATTAAGGTATTTTAAGTCAATCACAACCATATTTTATTCTTTTTTTTTAAACTATCCTTTGATTTTAAACTAAATTCTAACAGAACTTTTTGTTATTATTCTCTTGTTTAATTTTTAGATTTAAATAAAATTAAAATTTATTTAAAATTAAAGTGCTTATTAATCACTGAGTAAGTATACGATAGCATTTCAAATGTAAATCAGTAATGTATCTAAAAGATTTTTTAAACATCTTTAGAATTAACGCCTGAATTATATCTTCAATTACGTCACCTAAGAAAACAAACCAAAGACCTCAGAGTAGAAGTTCGTAATTTACGAAGAATGGCACAAGCTCAAGCGGTGACTGCTAGGGAAACTGTGAGGGAAACATGCCTTAAAATTAAGGTAAAAAAATATTATTTTAAAGTTAATATATCTTTTTATTATTTTAATCATCTAGAAACTATATAAACATATTTATTTTTGTTGAATAAAATTAAAATTTATTTAAAATTAAAGTGCTTATTAATCACTGAGTAAGTATACGATACATTACTGATTTACATTTGAAATGCTATCTAAAAGATTTTTAAACATCTTTAGAATTAACGCCTGAATTATATCTTCAATTACGTCACCTAAGAAAACAAACCAAAGACCTCAGAGTAGAAGTTCGTAATTTACGAAGAATGGCACAAGCTCAAGCGGTGACTGCTAGGGAAACTGTGAGGGAAACATGCCTTAAAATTAAGGTAAAAAAATATTATTATAAAGTTAATAATATCTTTTTATTATTTTAATCATTAATTTTATATTGTCTAGAAACTATATAAACATATTTATTTTTGTTGTTTTTTTTTTAAATCAATATTCTATTTTTAGTCAATGTTGGCATCTGCCCATGTGGGTGAAGATCAAGTATGTGCTGAAAGGTTGAGAGTTTCTAGAGAAGAAGAACTGTACAGACAAGATGTTACTCAATTAGAGAAAGATCTGTCGTAAGACTTAAATTCCAATAAAAAGACTATTTAGTAAATTTAAAACAGAATACTGTATTCATCAAAATTCTATTAATATCTAAATTTACAGATATAAATTTTATATTTAATTGTGTTAGTATTCCTTATTAAAAATAATATCATAGATCATATTTTATACTTCAGTTTCCATATTATTATTAAAAATTGGGATTTTTTTTTTCTAAAAATAGAGAATTGGAAAGTCAAGTTGAAGAGTTACGAGGAAATGTAATCAATCGAAGATGTCGTGTTAACATGAGCGATGTTGAAAGCATGGCTCTTGTTCTTAGTCGAGCAAGCAAAACTGTTGCTGATTTAAAAGGTAAATTTTATGTATTCTTTTTTTAATTTCAAAATATATAATATAAAATTAAAATTTATTTAAAATTAAAGTGCTTATTAATCACTGAGTAAGTATACGATAGCATTTCAAATGTAAATCAGTAATGTATCTAAAAGATTTTTTAAACTCATATAATATAATATAGAAATTGTTTCTATTTGAGATTAAAACAGTTTTATTAATTTTTTAAGCTAGATTTTAAAATTCTTATTTTAGCTATTTTGAATTAATAGCTAAAATAAGAATTAATAATTAGAAATAATAATAAATTTTTTCAAAGTAAAGATATATTAAATATAACTAACAAGAATATATAGAAATAAAATTGTTTTATTAGAGAAACATACAATTAACATGATTTGGGAATTAATCCAACAAGATTATTTTTTAATATTGATTTTCTTTTCATAGATGATGATTATAATGTTTTTTTTATATTTCTCTCCCAATGGCAATAAATTTTTTTTTATTGTTGTTGATATTTTTCCTAGATTTTTCAGATGACAGACTATTTGATTCTTTAGTATATACTGAACTTGTTTTTTTTAAACTTAAAAAATATATTAATAAAAATAAGTTAAAAATAATTAATGAACAGTATACCATTATACCATTAATAAAAATAATTAATGAATAGTATACCATTCATATTTTTACTAGATTTGAAATCTTTGAAAGTATATAATTTATCTCCAAATTTAAAATTATAGATGATGATTATAATGTTTTTTTTATATTTCTCTCCCAATGGCAATAAATTTTTTTTATTGTTGTTGATATTTTTCCTAGCTTTTTCAGATGACAGACTATTTGATTCTTTAGTATATACTGAACTTGTTTTTTTTAAACTTAAAAAATATATTAATAAAAATAAGTTAAAAATAATTAATGAACAGTATACCATTATACCATTAATAAAAATAATTAATGAATAGTATACCATTCATATTTTTACTAGATTTGAAATCTTTGAAAGTATATAATTTATCTCCAAATTTAAAATTAATAATAAAAAAGAAGTTTAAATAAAATTAAATATAAATATTTTAGTTGAAAATTTATTCAAATAAATAATATATATATGAAAATATAACATAACAAATGTAAAGCGATTACAGATTCTCTCCAAGTTATGTTTTATGCAAATTTGAATTTATGAGAAAGTTTGCAAAAATAAATTTTTAAAAATTCACAAATTTCATTTTGTGAAAATCAATGTTAGAAGTTAAGTGAATACTCACATTTGTTGAATATGTGTGCATAATATGATTTATCTTTCTTACTTATTCACTAATCTTGATTGCTTTCATGTCCAATATTGTTATATGTGCACTATTTATCAAATCTAATTGGACACTATCTTCAATAAATGAAAGGACAATATTATAGTATTATTTTCTCATATATAAAGTATATCAAATAAAAAAAAAATTTTTTTTATTTGATATACTTTATATATGAGAATTATAAGTTCAAAATATTATTATTTAAGTTTAAAATATTCAATAACAGACAATATGATACATTGTAAAAGAACTTATATATTTTCAGAGAGATATAATTGTTGAATACCATTTGAGCAACAAATCATATTAAAATATTTTTAGGCATTCACATTAGCAGCTACAGTTGATTTGGAAAAGACAGAAAAATGAAATTGAAACAACATTAATCTAAAAAAAAATCTGGAAGACTAAAATATGTAATGATGAGGAAAATGAAGTTCTAAAATTTCATTTGCTTGTCCTGATCTTAATCTAAATGAAAATCCTTTTGAGATTATGGAATACTGGATCAGAATTAGATCAATGCACCCTACTTCTCTTGGATGCAATTACAGTTAGTTTAAAGATTATATGGGAGCACATTAAATTTTCAAATGGATGATCTGAGATCAATTCCGAATTCCATGTTATTGAATTTTTTTCAGAGATTCTGTTTTGACTATTGATCCCATCCTTCATCTATTGTCTAATCATCCACCAATAGTTGTGGATGATTTGTGATGTTTCTGGCTCAGATGTTTAATATGTTTTCAAATGATAAATACCATAAAACAGAAACTTCCCATCCTTCATCTATTGTCTAATCATCCACCAATAGTTGTGGATGATTTGTGATGTTTTTGGCTCAGATGTTTAATATGTTTTCAGATGATAAATACCATAAAACAGAAACCGTAAGATCACTTTAAAGAAAAATGAAAAGTAATTCTGACTGCTTTCTTTTAAAACTTTATAAAAACCTTACCAAGAGTATTGTTACATCATCCATCAAAAGGCAAGCATACTATTAATATAGATTATCTTCAACTTATGATGAGGTTTCAGTTTCAAATCCTGCCATCATAAGTCAGAACAGTTAGAAGTCAAAAATGCCCAAAGTTTATGAATTTATTATTTTAATGTTTATTAAAATAATGTATAGTGTCCTAAATATAAAAAAGTGCATAACTACAAAAATCAGACACAAAAAAAGGCACTTTATATATTCTATCATAAGATTAGAGACATGAACCCATTGAATTGCGTAGACCAATCACAGAATTAAAGCATTTCATCACTGTCATAAGTATGAGTAGTCATAATTCAAGGAATACTTGTATATGTAAACATTTATATAAAAAATTAATATAATAAAAGATGACAAGCTGCCAAAAAATATTTTTTAATAAAGTACTTTCAGGTATCTACTCATTATCAATAATCTATAGAATTATTGGTTCAGAATTGATTCCGTAGATTTCTGAAAATGGGAAAATATCTGAAAATACTTTATAAAAAAATATTTTTTGTTCAAAAAAAAGCTTCTTCTTGTCTTTTATTTTGCAGTTATTCAAACCAGGACTTAGTTTATGGAATTAATATCATATCAAAATAATTGGTGTTTAAATATTTTTAGTAGGTTAGTGTACTTATTTATATTATAGTATACATATTTATGTTAATTTCTGATATATATAAGATATTTAATGATTTGGTTCTAAAAAGAATTAGGAGACAGTCTGTGTTATTGTTATTAATTTTTAACAACTAAAGATTTTTTATTAAATATGAAATAAAATCATATACAATATATAAGAAATTGTTAGTTAATTAATGAAGGCTAAATTAAATCAATTATTAGTTTAAAAATATTTTATAGTAAATATATAAAATAAATATTTTAATGTATACTAATTAATAATTTTGATTGAAGAAATATCTTTATTGAATCACTGTCCATTTAAGCATTAAGCATATTTCAATCGACAAAATATTTCAAAAATTGAAACATCAGAGTATTCAGATTTAGGAATCCATTCCTTAATAATTCCAAGCTACCCTTATATGTAGCTATTAAAATATGTTTTCTGTTACAAAATGATAGAAGTTTCAAAAATTCTATAATTTCAAACTATTTTTTGGAAGTAAACAATTTTATTTTTTTCAAAAATGGATATATTATATCACACAAGTTTTATATATAAACTTATCATCTCTGCACTTCTGAAAATGATATACAACTGAATCAGAATTATTAATAAAGGATATTTTATTCATTAGTCAATTAAGACAATTTCTGACTTATTTATCATGCTTACTAATTATTATTTAAATATGAATCACTTATTAATTACTACTGTACTTATAAAAATACATTTAGAGAAAATTTTAAAATAATTAAATATTTTAGACTTTTAGATTTCTGTTTGTATTTTTTCAGTTAATATATTTACTTTACTTTTAATTTTTTTTGGTAATATTATAGGAGATAATAAATTGTTTTTAATGAAAAAATAACTATGATCAAGGCTTTACTTTAACTAATGCTTATAGGAGATAATAAATTGTTTTTAATGAAAAAATAACTATGATCAAGGCTTTACTTTAGCATTAGTTAAAGTTCAGAAAGTGAGATTTTATACTTAAAAAATATATTTCTTATTCTCATTCATCATTAAAATATATGTGAAAGTGAAATGATTGAATGTGAATGAAAAAGAAAATTTATAGATAATTTTTTGTACTTCATTTATTCTTTACATTTAATTTGATAAAAATTTGAAATAAATTAAATTTCTTGATATTACAGTTTCAAAATATATTTTTGAAGCTTACATACTATAAGACCTTAAGCTGTAGATTAATTAATTTTTGCTAAATCTGGCATTACTTGTAATTATATTTGAGTAAATATTTTTTTATCTATTCTTTATATTGAAATCATACAATATTATCACATTTAATGGTACTGTATTCATAATGAAAACAATATTCATTAAATTATTAATTAGATAAATTGTGTTGTATCTATAGAACATATTTAAACTTATATGAAAGTAGATTATATTTGACAATATGATCACTTATTATTATTGACAATTCAATAGAGATATTATTATTTTTTGTTATGGCCATTTCTTGTTTGATGAATGATTATAGTTTCATCATTTTATTGATGACATATTTATCTTAGTGTTTACATTTATCTATATCTGTTTCCTTTATTTGTTGTAATAAATATTTTGATTATTATTGATGATGTAATTTGTATTCTCATATATTAAATATTTAATGATCAAATTTTGACTAACAATTAAAGCTTTATAAATATATTTATATTAATAACATTTATGATATAAAAAATACTATTGAAAATCAATATTTTAATCAATGAAATTTTAGCTCGTTTTCCAAATCTTCAAGAAAATTTGAAATCTGTTATGACAGCAGAAATGGAAATGGTTGTCAAAGAAGAAAAGTGAGATATTTTATTATTAATTTACTTCTTTTCTTAAATTTATAAAGCCTTTTCTTATTAAAATAATTTATTAGTATTTTTAATTAATTTTTATTTTTGAAGTTTTATATAAAATAATATTGGCATAACAAGTTTATAAAATTATTTCATTAAATATATATAACTTAAATTACAACAGATTTCTAAAGGAGGAACCAGATCGATTAGAAACTGCTCTTCGTCGATGTAAAAAGTTAACAGGAACTCTTGTAACTTTAAAACGGTAATTATAACAGTTTATACAGATCTTGATCTTACATAATATTGGTTTATTAATCACTCTTTGTTAACTATCACTTCAGTAAGTGCTTAATATTAAGTAGATAGATAACATTCATTTGTAAAAAGAATAACTAAATGATTTCATTAAATTTCAGAATTTTGATTGAAATGATTAAATTACAAATTAATGAAATATTAAACGTTTTAATATTTGATATCAAACAATCTGCCAATATCAAATATTAATATCAATATTTCCATTTTATCTATTCATTCCTTTCTTTTATCTGTCACCCTCTTCACATCCTAATAGAAAATTGAGTTCTTTCTATATTTTTGTTATTTATTATTTAAAAATTTGTTGCTAACAAATTATGAATAAGGTTGTTAAATACAAGCCATACTTTCAAATTAATAAATGATTAGAATATGAAAATAATATAAATTAACTTCAACATCCATAATTTTATAAATTAATAGAACAGTAAAGAATATATGATTTAAACTTGTTTGTTTATATATATATCCTGTAT
Source organism: Olivierus martensii (assembly GCA_000484575.1). NCBI lineage: Eukaryota > Metazoa > Arthropoda > Arachnida > Scorpiones > Buthidae > Olivierus > Olivierus martensii. The sequence goes on along the minus strand of AYEL01087545.1, from coordinate 20,106 downwards.
GTAAAATATGTTTTATCAGCTGTAATATATAAAATATACTTGATTAAAAAAAGTAAAAAATCACACATTATTACAGTAGAAGCCAAGAAATTTTTGAAGAAAGAGGTAGGCTTGTACATGGGACAATCAAAAATTGGAAAATTTTTCATAAGATTGTATGATTCAGCTGGTTCAGTCATGCAATCTGCCATATTTATTCCTAATAAAGAGTGATCTTTTTCTTTTAGTTTTTTTTTTATAAAAATATATAGATATGTACGGCTGAATATAAGTCAATATTTTTGTAATAAAATATTTAAATATCAGATACTGCACAAATATAATAAAAATATATAAAGTGATCATCAAGCATCCTCTGCGTAGTAGCATGTCTTATGATAATGAGAGATTGGCAATATTTATTGTAAAAAGTATTTTTTTCTCTATGCTATCATTAAAATTATACAGATGTGTTTGAATATTCATATTAAAATACATTTGAAAATATTAATTTATGGCACTTAATAGATAACAGATAAGATCAGAAATGCATAAATAGATCATCATTTTTTTTTTTAGTGAGTAAGCATGGCAGCTGCATTGTATGTATCAGTTAATATTAAATAAAAAGTTAGCTATCCTCAATATTTATGATTGATAATTTGTGCATTTTCTACTAGTTTTAATAGTTTGAAAAATATGGGATGATTATGTTTCAACTAATTTTGGATATCAGATTTGTGCTTCAGGCAATCATATTTATACTGATTGGCTTCTCTCTCCCATTATTTCCAGCAAATTTCTGTTGTCTGTATTGGTTCTGAGTTTTTATTAAATATTTTTGTTGAACTTTAGAAATTTTTAATATTATATATATTTATTCTGCTGAATAAACATTTCAAAAAAAATCGTAACAGAATGAATGTGAGACAACACAGTCTCATCCTACTGTTCATTAGTTTTTTCAGTTATGCTGTTTCCATGATGTAAATCTAGAATTTTATCCAAGAGACTATATTTATTCTAATCAAGACCATCTTAACAGCATTGTAGGCCTTGGGCAAAGAATGTACTAGGAATTCTATCCACCTATTCATGAGAATAAAAATATAAATGGTCAATAAAACTAAGCCTTCAGATTTATTGGTACTTTCAATGAAATCAATGTTTAAACATAAAAAAAAATGCATGATGTGAAGCAGTGATTAATCAACAGACACTTTTGAACATTATAAATATTTAAAAATATTTTTACAGGTTGTATTGTTGCTTGGAAGTTAAATGATTAATACGTACTATAATTTGTAATAAAATAATAAATATACTGAATACATTATTTTAAGAGTAATATAAGAACATTCATTGAATAATGTCTTGAATCCATGATTTAATTTAATCCATGATTTATTTTTCCATGATTTAATTTAATCCGTTTTTTCAATTATAAGTGAATACATACTGATAATCAACATTAATCAGTTGGTAATAAATTCATCACATAATCCCTAGAATTGTGGGGCCTCTGGGCAACTACTCAATATGCCTATACATTAAGACTACTGGATTATAATAGTACACTGGATTTGGAAAATTTAAAGTTCAATATCACTAAAGACATTACAGCAGTTACAGAAATACGTTTTATTAAACTAAGAGTAAAAACGTTTTCGGTATTTCTATCATACCATCATCAGTTACAATAAATTAGAACAGAATATTTTTTATATTATTCTAGAACATATTTTTGTATTCCAAACAATTAAAAATTGCCGAAGAGCGGTTAATAAATACATATATTTCTAGTTAGTAAAAACCAAACTATATATAAATTATTTTAGAAAATTATAAAATAAAATATAATACAATGCAACAATAACATTTAATATTTAAAATTTAAGTTTTCCTTTTAATCGGCTTTTTAGACCCCTTATTAGAAATTACGGACGGCATATCTCCAGGCTTTCGATATCCCATTGGCCTGCTGCACATTAAATACACATTCATTATCATTGGCTTTTAAGATTTCAATTTTTTCTGCAGTAAAAAGATCTTTGGAATCCTGCACCTTTCTAACTATTTTTGCTTCATCCCAAAGTATATTAATATCTTTTTCAAAGGCCCTCTGGGCCAGTGCTGTAGCAAGATTTCATTTCCGTATATTATTTTTATGTTCGTTTAGTCTGTCTCTAAGGTTCCTTTTCGTGGCTCCTACATATACTATATATGTTCTAGAATAATATAAAAAATATTCTGTTCTAATTTATTGTAACTGATGATGGTATGATAGAAATACCGAAAACGTTTTTACTCTTAGTTTAATAAAACGTATTTCTGTAACTGCTGTAATGTGCTTTAATGATATTGAACTTATTTATCCTGCTTCAAGTGCTTGTTGTGATTTCTTGTGTTATTAGAAGCAGCAGAACTTAGTCGTTTATAGTTAAATGTCATATTGTTTCAACACTTGAAAGTTGGAGTTAGCTTAAATATAGGTTTCAAATTTTTGCTGATTTTTAAACTCTGAAGTAGGAAATTGGCTTATACACAAGAATATATGATAATAGATCTTGACATAATTTTTTTATTAATTCCATGTATTGTATTAGGATAAATCAAAGTATTCTTGCTTATTTAAAAAAAACAAAAAGTTCCAAAAAGAACTAAAAATGTCTTCTTTTCGAAGATGTCATTTATTTTTCATTCATTTAGCATTTGAAATCCAATGATTTTGTGTGTCAAATTTTAACATTAATTTAACCATCATAGCTGTCATAGTGATGTCACGTGGTGTGGTGTCATTTTGATGTCATTTATTGTTATGTTGTGATGATGTCACATCGGGACTGTGATGTCATTATGATAGTTATTGAGATGTACAATGCTGTGCTAAGAAATCATGTGAGCCATATGTTACCCATATATTGCTAACACACAGTGCCATCTTTCGGCAATAATATAAACTAAAATTGTAATAAAAATGAAATTTTATCCTACAGGATTAAAGAATGCAGTGTCAAGGCATTTAATGACAGATCATCTGTACCAAATTTTATGAAAATCTGCTAATTAGTTCAAAACTTGGTGGGAGGGACACACAGACACTCATTGGCCCAATTTTATAGCCCTCCATTTTATTTGAAAAGTAGGCTAATAAATATTTCCTTTTTACATTAATAAAAGATATATGATTTAGAATTCATGGAAAGTTCTTTGATGACAATTTGCTCAAACATGTTGCTATTTGTTCATAAAAAATAATAGCCATATTCTTAAAGATTGCATAGTAAGCTTATATTATTTCACTTATTCATTTTTAAATATTGAAGGAATCTATTAAAAATTTATTAAAAAATGTTGAAACATTTTAATATAAATTCCTGATAAATTCTGTTTTTCATAATGTAAAATCTATAAATAGATTGGAAAAAAAACCAAAATAATGCAGAACTAATGTCTGGCTTTCAGTATTTCCCAGGAAATCTATAAAATTTATAAATACCAAATATTGGAAATTCTGCATATTTTTCCCAGAATCAGTTTTTTATTGACAGCATATAAATGTCATTTTCCTTGTCATTTGATAGTATTTTTATTTTGAGCAATTAAAAATAGTAGTAAAAATAATAGTAGTAAATAATAATTAATTAATATAAAATTTCAAAATTTTCACATTATTGTCATTTTTTTATCAAATGGTATGAAAAAAAATCATATTACAGTTCAGAAACCTCAGTGTAATTTCATATACAGTATCTTCGTCAAATTGTCCTTAGTAAAATTATAAGAAGTCAAGAAATTCATTAAAAAAATATGATAAAATTTTATAAATATTCCAAAATACTAAACAGTACCTATAAAATTTGAAATGTTCCAAAATTGGTAATATTGAGATATACAAAAAAATATTCTCATATTGTTCTAAATGCATTCTGAAAATTTCATAGTGATATGTTAAATTTTTGGCAAAATTTGGACAACACATTTACAAATTGAGCATTTTTCAATAGCTTTTAGCCTTGAACCATCTATTATGTATTTCAAGTATTAATCATTTATAACTGTATAGATAGAATTTTAATAAAAATATATTGATGAAGTTATATAAAATTACTATTTAAAATAGATATTTAATACTCAAAAGTTGATGATTTCTTCTATATTGTATTATTTTAATAGAAAAATTGAATAAAATCAATAAATTTTAAGAAAATCTATTGTTATTGTCTACCATATTGCTTCTTAAGTATTAAACATTTTTTATCCAATTTTGAATTGGAATATTTTGGGGTTTTTCAATGCAAATGTTAAAAGTATATTAATATAACATAATAATTTATGTGTTAATATAGACAGTTTTACTCTCCAGAATCAGTTTTTTATTGACAGCATATAAATGTCATTTTCCTTGTCATTTGATAGTATTTTTATTTTGAGCAATTAAAAATAGTAGTAAAAATAATAGTAGTAAATAATAATTAATTAATATAAAATTTCAAAATTTTCACATTATTGTCATTTTTTTATCAAATGGTATGAAAAAAAATCATATTACAGTTCAGAAACCTCAGTGTAATTTCATATACAGTATCTTCGTCAAATTGTCCTTAGTAAAATTATAAGAAGTCAAGAAATTCATTAAAAAAATATGATAAAATTTTATAAATATTCCAAAATACTATACAGTACCTATAAAATTTGAAATGTTCCAAAATTGGTAATATTGAGATATACAAAAAAATATTCTCATATTGTTCTAAATGCATTCTGAAAATTTCATAGTGATATGTTAAATTTTTGGCAAAATTTGGACAACACATTTACAAATTGAGCATTTTTCAATAGCTTTTAGCCTTGAACCATCTATTATGTATTTCAAGTATTAATCATTTATAACTGTATAGATAGAATTTTAATAAAAATATATTGATGAAGTTATATAAAATTACTATTTAAAATAGATATTTAATACTCAAAAGTTGATGATTTCTTCTATATTGTATTATTTTAATAGAAAAATTGAATAAAATCAATAAATTTTAAGAAAATCTATTGTTATTGTCTACCATATTGCTTCTTAAGTATTAAACATTTTTTATCCAATTTTGAATTGGAATATTTTGGGGTTTTTCAATGCAAATGTTAAAAGTATATTAATATAACATAATAATTTGTGTGTTAATATAGACAGTTTTACTCTTTTTTTTTTTATTAATGCACTATCAAAAATATGATGCATTTTTTAATATAAACAAATACAAGACTCATAGGTAAAAATAAAAAAATCCCAGGAACTGGGAAATTTACTTTTTTCAATCCTAAATTCTGAGAATGAAAAAAAGGCCATGAAAGCTAGACATTAGACAGAACAGAATTATAAAGCATAATTGATGCCAAGCAAAGAATAAACAGTAATGAAATTTCTGAAATTTGATTTAAGCTATAATAGTGCCTCTTTTATTATATATGATCATTGTAATTTAGTTTATTTAAAAGTCCATTCCCAATTTGTTAACTAACTTGCAAAAGAAAAAATATTTGGTTACTTCTGAAAATCTTTTGATTTTCTATAAAATAGATCAAGAGAATTTTCCTAATCGAATACAATAATAATAAAATAATATATGATAAAAGTTGGATTCATTTTAATCCAAAAACAATTATTAGGATGAAGAAATTGCTTTTCTCTGAAGAAAATATGATCAAATTCAAAAAATCTGCTACTAAAATTTTGCTAATGATTTTCTGGAATTTAATTTTTTTTTAAATTTGTTTTTATGTTAAATTTATTTTATTTGCTTTCTATATCAATTGCTAGTAATTATTCCTGTGTAGTAGCCATACTACACAGGAACAATTATTATATCATATCTGGTTTACCATTATATATACCATTATATCATATCTAGTTTTTTGACTTTTAAATTTATTCCTAGAACATGGCATTTGATTTTGTGTATGTAACTTGTTATAATGCTGAGGATGCTTTTTTAAGCCAGAAATGTTATGTTTTTGTTTAATTTTAGCTTATTAAATATTTTTTACATATAATAGAGCTTTGGTCTTCTTATAAGATTTTCTGGAATTCTCCTAATTAATACTATTGATTTTAAAGATAAAACAAACAAATTGAATAGTCAAATATATTGTGAAATTTTTAAAAATAAAGCTTTAGCCAAATTTCTAAACAAAAAGAAGAAAGATGAGTAAAGGAGTTTCCGACAAGGTATATGACTATACAAGTCCATATATCTTGTCCATGATTAAAAACTTTACTAGAATTGAAATTTTTGAGCAAACCCTTATAATTTTAATCTTACCCTGCAAATTTACCCTTATAATTTTAACCTTATCCCCTGCAAGTTTTGATGTTTTAGCTTTTTAAAAATATTTAAAATGAAATTTAAAAAAAGAAAATAGAACTGACAAAGGATTGACTAGATATTAATCAAAGTAATTCCTTTAAGAATATCTAGTATGTAATTTATTAATTATTGGAAATCTTATATTGAAAAATAATAAACAAAATAAATTACCTTAAACATAAAACTGCATAACTTATTTTTAATAATTCTGTTTTTTTGGAATATAAATATTTTCAATGTATACTGATTAATAATTTTTGATTAAAATTTTATTGTTTGATTTAGCCTCATGAATTAAAAATGGTAAATCTTCAATGAAAATTATTTTCAGATCTCAATATTAAATATATCTGATATATATACTGTATTATTTACAAGAAAAATTTGACTATTCTAATACAATACTGACTATAAAAATTATACTAATCTTCAAAAAGATGATATTCTATTACAATGAGTGATAATTAGAATTTAAAGAAATTTTTATTTTTTAAAAATACTCTGATATTCAATTTCAATAAAAGTAAATCTAAAATTTAATTTTACTTTTCAGATTGGCTTCAGTTCAAGAACAAAGACACACAGTCAGCCATCTGCCACCTCCACCTCCTTTAGAAAAGTCTTCCTCTTCAGAAGGAGCACATTCTGATGGTGAAACTCATGTGGTCAAGGTAAATTGAGCAATATAAATGTCTTATAAATGTAAGAATGCAACATTAAGAGATTCTATTAATTTGAAAAGATATATTATTTATATGTAGGGTTGTTAGGAAGTATATACACTAATTTTTTATAACAAAGTTATTGGTTAACTTACATATATATCTATTTAAATTTTAATTTTTAAAACTAAAAATTTAGTTGACTTTCCTTTTTTATAATCTTTAAATAAAAATAATTTTCATGTATTAAATATTGGTTGGTTGATGTAATGTTATAAAATGTATATAGTGCTATATTTTAATAAAGCAACAGTAATCAATTTTAGTTTGATTATTTTTAGCAAAGGTGCAGTCAGAATATTTTTAAAAATATTCACTTTATCACCGATAACTTTGTAACAAAAAAGAAAAATGCTAAGTTTAATTAATGAAAATATTACTATATTTATCAAATTTATAATCATTTAATAAGAATTCTTATAATATCCAACATCGAAGAAGTATCCTTATCACTAAACAAGTTTTAATTAAGAACTCTTTGTTCTCTTCCAAACCACTCCCTAACCAACCATACATCAACAGAGTGGCCGACACAGTTGGAAGCGAAGTTCCAACTTCAAAGAGAAGATAGAGTAACTATTTCCAATATTCCATTTAATTGTCGATGTTTACAAGGCTGCATATTTGCTATCCCTTTGTTCATTAGAAAGCTCTCATTGATAGCATGTCACAACATCAATGGTTACCAACGCTTAAGGCACCGGTTTGCATGCTAGCAATAACGGTGATTTGTCCATTTACTTATGTAAGATATATATATATATTTGTACATATATATGCAGCATGAAATTTTTCGATATTCTACTTATTCCAATACCCAGTTTTTTGCAAAAGTCTTGCGGCTTATCTCTGCATTTTTTAGCATGCGTGTATTTTTCCTCAAATCCCAATGTCCTCATCCCAACATATTTTGGGATGATTGCATTTATAATCTTGAAGAAAAATTCCCATTGAGGTTTACTCAAATTTTATCTTTTATTTTTTTGTTTTTTCAATAAACTATTATTATTATTTTTTGTTTTTTAATCTATATGTCCATTCCTTTTCCATATTGTATTTGTGAGTGAATTTCTAGAAGTTTTGTAGCTCGCACTTTTTTTAATCATCTGTATTTTTTACCCCTTGATCTCTTTCGGTGTTTTTTCAGAATTTATTTCTATTTGTTGCACTTATTTCATTTTTTTTTTTAAAAGAAAAATTTACCATTCCTGTCACAAACAAGAGTCAAACAAAATATTTTATTTTTCTTCCTTATCCTTGGCCGCAGCATTTGGAAAGGCTATCCCATACTGGGAACTAATGATAAGGTTGGTTATTATTTATTGAAGAATTCCCCATTTCATATTTTTCTCAAATCAATTATTATTTTTTTATATAATTATTATATTTTCCACAAATATTTATCAATACTATACTATACTCTATGCATAAATATAAATTTATATATTTATCGTTTACTTTTTTTTTATAAATTCTAAATTAATAGTTTTTATTTTGTAAAATTTTCTAAAGCAACTTTTTTACTGTATTTTGCTTTATATTTTGAAGAATATTGAATTATTATTGTAATATAAAGGTCGATGAATCACAGAAGAAGAGATTGTATCATTTATATTAGAAATTTTTCTTTTAAATTTATATCTTAAGAATAATGATTATAGGATAAAAGTGTATTTTGCAACATAAGATATAATCTCTGCTTTGAGATTCTTCATCTTTCCAGAAACAGAAAACTAATTTCTATAAGAAACAAATTCCTTTTTTTATAGTATATACCAATAATTAAAATTATATAAGAGCATCAAATATATATATTGTAAGCATTTAAAGACAATAACTAAACATAATTTAAAATCTTAATATTATGCTATATCCTATTCCATAAATATACAATGATTCACCTGAAATTATCTCTTGTTTAGATTATTTTATCTGTTAATTAAAGAAAGAAGTATTTTTTTCTTTTAAACTTTCAAGATTTTTAAAATTGGTTTTTTTAACTAATTATAAATTAATGGGAGTGGGATTCCTTTATTTGTTTGCATTTCACTCTGTTGACAGTGTTTTAAAAAGTTATTATTATATCTTATTTGTTTGCATTTCACTCTGTTGACAGTGTTTTAAAAAATTATTATTATATCAATTAAAATTTTATTAATATATACTTAATAAAAATTATTAAAATGATTTTCTTAAATTTGAAATATATTAACCAGTAGACAAACATATATTGAAAAGATGAGATTAGAAAAAAGAAATTTTGCTTCAGAAAATAGAAATATTGACATTGATGATTTATTTCAAAGCTTATTCAAAAATGAAATTCCAGTCTCTGAAACATGAATAAAAGACATACTAAATAAAAGGAGTAAGATGAAATCATTCAAACTGTAAACTAGATTTTTCATAAACTCTACTGATCAAAAAGAGTACTGCCAAACTTCAAGGGATCTTAGAATTGGACAAAACAAGCACTTTTTGTCCTCACAATATATCTTTTTCTGGGTGTAGATTTTGAGCTATATGCCTTAGAAGTTTGGTTTGAAAGCAGTCCATGTTAGAGGTTTCTTTTGTTCACCAGAATAACAGAAAACAATGGAACAGACTCATTCGTGATTAATTAATTTATTTATTAAAAGGGCTCTACATACAGTAATTGCCTTACAATACTTGAAATTCCTACTTGAAATTCCAATAGTTATTCATCCATGTTAGAGGTTTCTTTTGTTCACCAGAATAACAGAAAACAATGGAACAGACTCATTCATGATTAATTAATTTATTTACTAAAAGGGCTCTACATACAGTAATTGCCTTACAATACTTGAAATTCCAATAGTTATTCGAAATTCCTACCACTTACAGACTCACAGGTGATGCATTGACTGCTATATCTTTTCAAAAATCCCTGGTATTTCTTATACAATGCCGGCACATTGAACAATATGCACAACAAGATCTTGTTCCAAGTCCATAGCAATCTTGTATACTAGACTTTTCAGATGGCCCCATAGGAAACACAGTCCAGGCACATCAAATCTGGTGATCTTGGTAGCTAGGCTATGGATCCTCCTCTGCCAATCCACCAATGACCAAATTGCATTATCCATCAATGACCGAATTGCTCATTTCAGCCAAAAATCATGGCTGAAATGTGCTGCAGCCCCATCATTTTGAAAGCACATTCTAGCCTGCAGCAATAATGGAATACCCTCCAATAAATCTGGAAGTACATCTTGAAGGAAACATGGCAGATTTAGAGTTTAGATAAGAAGGCAATATACATATGGGCCAATCAAAAAATTGCTAAGAATTCTGGCTGAAACATTAACATAGATTGGATATTGAGAGTCATGAGAAAGTTGCACATGAGGGGAAGTACATCTTGAAGGAAACATGGCAGATTTAGAGTTTAGATAAGAAGGCAATATACATAAATATAGCAATATAAATATATAATATGGCAATATAAATATAGCCAATCAAAAAATTGCTAAGAATTCTGGCTGAAACATTAACATAGATTGGATATTGAGAGTCACGAGAAAGTTGCACATGAGGGTTTTTTTTAGCTCACATATGGTTTTTGTGGCTAGTCAAGCATCACTCCCATGTAAAATCCTCTGTGAACAGAACTGTTCTCAGAAAATCAGCATTTTTGGCATCTTTCAACATATTGGAGACAAAGCACAATTTGGCCAACACAGATTGCTTTCAAGTATTTCTAAGGCATTTAGCTCAAAATCTGTCTGGAGAAAATATATTGTGAGACAAAGAATGGGGCAAGGCAAGCACTTTATCACTTCCTGAAGTGTGATGATAGAATTTTCAATCACCCTATATATTATAACTAATTAAATAAATATTAGCTTTATTTAGAAAAGAAAAAAATTTCAAATAATTCAATGATAATATATCTGCACTCTTCAGCAAATTGAAATCAGAGCATATATGTCTATTGCTTTAAAAATAACAATTGATTTTATAGTATTTTGCATTTACAGTATATATTAAAATGTTATATATATATTATATATTCATATTATAAAATCAATTATTAATAAATAATTCAATAATATATATTTATATAATTAAATTTAAAAATATTCTACTCCTTTTGATTACATTAATTTATCTTTATTCATTCTGGAGTTTTCTGAATGATGGAATCACTATTTGTTAAAAATTATTAGCATTTAAAAAATTTTAATCTAAATATAGCTAAAATACTTATTACAATAAATTATATAAATATTGACATTTTTAAAATTTAAATGAGCAAATATAAAATTTAGATAATATCATTTTTTTGAGTTTCTTTTAGAAAAATCTAATTATTTAAGAAATTTGATTCCTAGAAAGGCCTTTCTCTTTCTGCAAAAATCTCTCCTTAAAAATTCTTTTTAAATGGAACTCTTACTTAATAAAAAAGCAAGTAATAATTCAAGTTTTCAGAGATTCATTGCTTGATAAAATTTAGGATGTTTCATAAAATAAATAATCTCAATATGAGATCTTTAAAAGAATCTAGATGATTTTATTGAAAATTCTGACTGGAAAGTTTAATTTCTAAGATAGTAAATAATTATAAACAGTTATTCTGTAAAAAAAATAAAAAAAAATTATTAAAACAAATACTGCACAGTATTTATTATATTTTCTAGAAAAGTATTGTATTCAGTGCTGGAAATAGAGGAGATGACATTTTCTTTAGTTCTGAAGATGAACTGGAAAAATTTTGAAATTAATAAATGGCATAAAAAATTGGCAAATAAAACAGTATATGCAACTTTTTCTTAATATGAATATCTAAAGTATGCTGGTACTATCAATGAATGACATCCATTACTCCCTTTAATGCACTCTGTTGCAAAAAAATGATGCACCCTAAAAAATAGAGCAAGAACTGCAAAATTCAGTATACAAATGCCCTTCAGCTAGATATGCAAATAATTAAAATTTCATTGTCAATGAATGCACAGGGCATTTGAGAACTCTTGAGAAGAGTGAATCTGAGGTCAATATAAGGAGTGGCATTGTAAGTATGGATATATCTGACCATTTTGCTGTTTTGTTATGTTAAATAATATATGAAGATGCTCTACGATATATCTGTCAGCAGTATGAGAACTGAGAGAGTTTGAGAGAAGCCACTTCATACACTTACAGCAAACCTGCATTGTTGTTTTTTGTAACAGAGTATATTTCATTTTCAGTAATAATTGAATTTATTACTTATCAAAATGAAAATACCATTAATATTGTAAAAAAAAAGTTAAAATGTATATTATTTTTCTTTCTTCTGTATTTATTTCATTTTTATGGCTAAAAGTACCTACTTAAAGTAATAAATAAAACACAACACTGTACAGTATTAACAGAATTAAAGAAAATTATGATAAAATGTAGGAATCATGTTACTATTTGAATTTATGAAATAAATGTCAATTTATAGTAAATGTTTTTGAAATTTCTAGTGTTATGGTAATTTTTTTTTTAAAATTCTAATTATGCATTTTATTGATCTATGGGAATAGGCCATAGCAATAAAGTATTCATAATTATTTCTATAAGCAAAGAATATTTTAAATTAAAAACAATTAAACTTAGCTAATATGAAATTTATTCATATTTTTAATTTATGTTCTTGTTATAAATTAAAAAGATTTTGTCTCTCAAAAATCAAATTGAAAAGAAAATGTGCCACTTTTTTATATTCAAGATTGCTTTATAATAGAGCTAATATAGTATATGTAAAACATATTCTCATTGAAAATAATGAAGTGTTGAATTATCAATTACAAATATTAATTCTAAAATAAAATTATAGAAAACACATCCAAAAAGAATAAATAAATAAAAAGAAAATATCAATAATAACTTGATATTTAATTTCAGATTTATTAACAGAAAGATGTGAAAAATATACCTTGATAAATAATGGGTTTTAGAGTAAAAATAAACAAAAGACAGTTTATTTTTGCATTTGCCCACTTTATTTTACTTTCTGTTTTTGCTTTAACAACTTTTATTACTCAATTATTTTCTATTTAAATAGAATTTTGAACCAAATATCATATTGTTAATTTATTTATGGCATATGATGGTTTTTCGATTAATTTTGAACTATGAATTTTTATAATTTATTCGATAAGATATAAAATATTTTAAAAGAATTTTTACGTGTATAATAGTTATTCTTTAGTATTTTCTCCCATGATTTTAGTATATTGAAGTTTTTAAGTTGCCAGAAATGCAATTACAGGCTAGCAATGCAATTGCTGATCAGTCATCTTTTTCATTCAAATGAATATATGTTCTACACCTATATGAATGGTCCTGCATGGTATAACAGGTGAATCATTGTAACTTCATATCATAGAAAATAAAACAATAATTAATATATATTAAAATTTTATTGATATCTAATAAATAAATAGAATTAGCATTTTTTCTTTTATATCTATATTTATTATTTTTTATAAATTATATTCACATGGAAGATGCACAAGACTTTAATTTATATTAAAGATTGTACAACTTCTAAAATCATGATTAAAATAATATAAAAATGAACTTTAATATGAAGTTTTTTTTTTGTCTTATTTTTCATCCTATACAAAAAGGAAAAAGGTTCATATTCATGAAATCATAAATTAGGCTTAAAAATATTTTTTATTTGATGATAATGCCTTATCCATTAAAAAATAATTTATCTAAACTGATAATTTCTGATTCCAAACTCATATAAACAAGAAACTATTTAATTATTATTGAAGTCACAAAAATAAAAACTTTGAAAGTGATCTCAGCTATTTTAACCATTATTATTATCCATGTATATTCAAACTAGAAATGATTAATGCAGATAAAAGAGATTACTCTAAAAAATAAATTGAATATTATATATCTGTATGATCATTACTGGTTTAAGTTATATGGTTAGTAAAGTTTAAAGTATTTTTATATCTTTTTCTTTCTGATTTTAATAATCAAGAAAATTCTTCTATATATAATATCACATTAAAGTTCAAAATGGTATTATATAATTTTTAATATATATACAGATCAAATGTCTTCCTTTTTAATTCTTATTAAAATATATTTTTTAAGAAAGCATATATGCTTCCAATAAATTTAAAAACAAAAAAATGTTTTAAATATTATTTAATCTGTTTTTTGCTTATAATATGGTTATATTTTGAATAACTTTTAATTTTTAAAAATAATTTCCTAAAAAAACTAAGGGAAATCTGATATGAAATAAATTTTAAAAATAAAGAATAAAATTATATGGATGAATATTGGTGTGATATTAGATAATTTTGATCTAAATATATATTAAAGATACATCTATATTCTAATTTTACAAAACAAAAAACATTATTATTATTTATAGCAGATAAATATGAAACTTTATTTTAATACATATATTCTACAAAATTTTAATTATTATAAATCTCAAAAACCAAGATAAATAAAATCTCTAAATAATTAATTAATATTTATAGACTAAATGATCATAAATTATAGAAATTATTGTTTTTATAGATTCAAAGCCAGTGTTATGATTTCCATTGCATAATATTGGTTTTCCATTCTAAAGCAAATTTTAATATAACTTTTAAAAAATTATTGTAGAATATAACAGATTATATTCTTTATATTATAGAATATAATAAAAAGGATGCAATCAAAATATTGTGAGCAGATAATCTAAAAATAAATATGTTCTAAAATATTTTCTTATATCTTTTTAAGTTTTAAATACAGTAATTAAATTAAAATCTAAATTTTCAGTGCTATTATAAACTTTATTATTATTGTTATTATTATTATGTATTAGTAAGTTTCTGAATAGATGTTTAATTGCTCCAGAATAAACAATATTAATTCAATGTTCAAAATAAATAATGATAGTGTATTCAATGTATTTTGAATTCACTAAAATCTTATATTTCATAGAGTGCAAAACTTAATCTTAATAGCAACAAAATTTCAATATAATATAGATATTAATGTTTGTGTTTATTCTGTCTTTATTTTATAATAAGATATGAATTGTTTTATTTCAGGCAATTGACTCTGATCCCCATACAGTCATCCACGTTCCACCAGATGGGCATCAAAGAGCATCGCGAGCCGAAAATGCTTTAGATGCCTTACTGGATGAGCTTCAAACATTTACAAAACCAGTTGAACAGAAACGTGATGTTATACCAGGACTACTAGGACCTCAACGTCGCCTTCCTTCATATCCAAGTGCAGATTCACCTGTCAGAACACCGACACATGGTTTTGCACCACCTGTGCCATCAACACCCAAAGGATCTGGTCAGGGAAGTGCTTTCCATGCACCTGCTCAAGTGAGTGGAAAATTACAAGTTAGTAATGGAGGTAATCGACAGAGCATGAATTTATCTCCTTCATCCTCTCCAGCTCCAAATGAAAATGTGAATTCCACAAACATTCAAGAAGTGTTTGTAAGAGTGTCAGTTAGTGGATCAAAACATACCATAGTAGAAAATCAGGAATCTATATCATCACCATCACAAACTACAGCTAAGAAGGTTCCACCACCTCCTCCACCTCGCACAACCAGCAGGTCTCCTTTAACTTCCCCAACTAATCCTAAATCTTCAGTAGTAATTGGAGAACCCAAAAGAGATACAAATAGCGCACCCAAAGAAATCTCCATTGGACATTTACGTAGTAATTCTGAACCAGCTTCTATGCCAGGTAATGAACCTCCTGTTAGAAAAATGCCACCTAGATCTGCTACCAAAGAAGAAACTCCATCGCACAAGAAAGGCATTGATGTTCTCAAAACAAGTGCCATATCAGATGATGCTTTGAGAAGAGAACAATTATCAAGTAATAGCAGTAGCAGTGAAAGTGTTAATTCCCAAGAAGGTCTTCAGATGGCTCTTCAAGGTACCTTACCTGGAAATCGCTTAGAAAGGAGGGCCTCTTTAGGACCGAATGAAGGAGACAGCTCAAAAAAATCAACTCCTTCAACTCCCCCAAGATCACGCCAAGAACTGCTGGAGCAACGCCATCAAGAATTATTAAAAAAGCAAAAACATCTACAAGAACAGTATGCAAGGTTGCAACACCTTCAAAGAGGCCAAATTCTTCAAAGATTTTCACCACCAAGAACTGGAATTGGAGCTCTTGGAGATCTGAAAAAAACAGGAAGTGAAAGTAACATCTTGTCCAAAACTGCTTTCACTGTAACTCCAGTTTCTGGTTCTCTCACTCACTTGGCAGTCACTAGTGGAAGTGCCACATTACCAATTAAGCCACACTTTTCACAATCATCTCCAAAAACAACCAGTGCCCAAATTGGACAGAATCCCAAGTCAACAGCAGGTAGCAAAGTATTTGAAACAGATATCCTTTGAAGAAAAGATTATTATAAAAGATAAGTGAAGATCTGTTGCATGAGAGGCAATTGCTGTATCTTGCCTGTTAATTTTGTTTTTATGTTTTACACAATATCTTTTAAATATTTAAATCTAAGTAATCCTCATATACCACCACCGAAAACAGACTACGTAAACATGAGTGAGGATATCTTGATATTAAAAAGAAAACAACTTTAACGATAAAAATTGAGTTTTTACTACAGTTAAATTGAATTTATATTGTATGTTTCTATATATCTAGGATCTATACGTTACAGACAATGTTTTTACAAATATTGATGATGTATCCCAATCTTTCATCAGAATTTTTACAAAAATTTATCTCAATTTTTATTTATATAGAATGTGAGTGTGAATGCTTCATAGCAGTTTTATTGAGATTTCTTTTCTTTGTTAACAAAAACAAGGCTCAAAATTTTTATTACGATGATCTTGTCTAAATGAATTTTTGCATTTTTTGGCATAAACAGTTATTATTATTTGGCATATAAGACTTCCAAACTTTATTGTGTAATCTGTAACAATAGTTTTAAGGAGCATGCAAAGTTTGTCTTTCTAATGACTAACAATTTTTATTACCTGACCTCGTGTGGTATGTCGATTAGATTCTAGTAAAAAAAAAATGCAAAAAAACAAAAAAAAATAGTTAACTGTATGGAAATTTAGGAAGTGTGATAATTCTGTTGTTTCCATAAATCTTCTCATCTCGATGCTTGTGGGACTCTGGGAAGATTTAAAAAACAAAAAAGTCATGGGTCGAGCTATGATCACCGGGTAAGTGTGCAATACTCGTAACAACATTAATACTCATTTATACCCATAGATAGTGCCATTATGACTGTGTCAACACCTGTTACATCCCAATCCCTCCATGTCGATTATGTCGACAGAAAAGCAATCAAAACAAATTCCCTCCTAATTGAGAAATTATTTAACTTTTGTTATATTTTTTCATTTATTTTTTGTTATGTCCTGTGCTTGTACTCCAAAATTAATTCAGTGTATTCAGGTGAAACAGTTTTCTACGGGTTCATTTCTTTCATAGATGTTATCCTTGTTAAAAAGAAGAGAGTTGAATTATAAAGTATGAATGGAAAGTCTTGACAAGTTTTTAAATTTTTGCAGTTTATGTTGCATAATTACTTGCATGAGGTATTGTTCTATTTCTCTAGGTTAGGAAAATGAATATATTAAATAAAATAAAAAAAAAAGAAAAAGATAAATTTTTATGGGAGGAAGTAAAATTGCTCTCTTAATTACTGGCGGATAAGCCGCTGCTAGTTTGATTCTGCATCAAATGCTATTTATCGACTTAAAAAAGTTATTGCTATTTTAAAATTTTAATTGAAAAATTTCCTTCTGTAAATAAAAATGCTGAATTGTGGTTGGAAAAAATTTGCTTGTATATAGTAGGATATCATTATGATAACCTATAACGGTGAAGATACATTTGAAAAACTCGAGGAAGAGTCGCTTGTAAATTGTACAGATCAACTTATCAAGAGAACCAGAGAAAGAGAGAGAGATTATAGAAACATGTTATCATCGTCCATACCTCTTGGTTGTCGCCATGTTGAAAAAAGACGACCCCCGAAAGGTGCCCTTTGTTGGCCTTTTTCATAAACTAAAACTGTAGCCTGTGCTGTATGTATTAAGTATTGATCAGAAAGAAAACAGAAAAACAAAAAAAAAATCATTTTGAAGCAGTTGAGAGTTGTTTGTTCGTGATTTCTAGAACTCATATTTGATTTTGTTTACGATGAAACACTTCTAATATTGTTGTATGAATTAAAGAGAGAGAAGTCCAAAATTTTATTCAAAGTGTTTCATTGGTGCTCATATGTTATACTGTGCTTTCTGTTTTTTTGTTTTTTAGCCTTCTGGCAAATGTTCCTGTTACTCTCTCAAGTCTGTAAATGTGGCCAGTAACTTAGCAATTACAGTATTTGTTTCAGCATAACAAACCAGTGGTATACAGTATGTCTGGTCAACTGTTAGTATATAAATATGAAAATAAAGGCAGAAAAATGGCTCTAGCATCCACTTTTAATATAGGAAATATTATGAAAATTTGTTAAGTTTAATTTTAATATTATTGCTATTATTCTTTTTTAAAACGAAAACAAAATATTTATGTGCCTCGGTGTAAAGTTTTCAGACTTTTGTATTTGATCAGGAGCCATTTTTCACCTGATAAAGCACACAACTGATTGTTTATGCACCCATTTTTCCTGGTTGTCATATCCCAGTTGTGAATGTCTTTTTCTATCCAAAACTGGGCTTAAAATAGCCTTTATGTGAGATGTTTTACACATCTTTGGATGGATGATTGTATCCGTTGTTAAAAACCGAATAAACAAGTGTGAAAACAGTAATTCTGTTTAATTTTATTATATAAAATTATATAAAACTAAAAAAACACAAAAAATACATTGTATCAATTGCTTTTCTTATAATATCAGTAAAAGCCAAAGGATTCAATTGTGCAAATGTAGAATATTTATTTTATAATAATAGAATCTAAGCAACTCTATATAAATAAGTTATTTTATGTGTACAGTATTTACTGTATTAGTATTACAGTATAGTAGTTTTATAATCAGAACTGTTTCATATACTAAACATTTTTTTGAAAATTCTAAATAAAAGCAACGATTTTTATTTACTTATTTCAATAAAACAGAATTAACATCTATATTTGTTATCCAATAAATAAATGCTTCATGTTTAGTAAAATATATTGGATAAATTTGATAAAAAACTACAAAGATAATTGCATTTATGCAGTTATCTTTTTAGTTTTAAAATATGAAGCAAAACTATAAAGTCCCTAATAAAATTTAAATCATTGAACTATTTTTTCACTATGTAGAAAATTTTATAATTTCCAAAACTGCTTTGATTGTATATAAAAATGATGATGATGATATCGTTTAATAGTTTTTTTATAACTTTTTTTTCTTTGTTTATTTGATACACCTTAATTATGTAGGATCGTGACAATATCCGGAAAATCTACATAGAAAAGTATACAGTGGATGATCGGTTAACGAACAGTTCGCATTACGAACATTTTCGCGAAAGATTTTTATATTCAGATAACGAACACTTCACAGAATAAACTATGGGACTCCGGACTGACAGAATGACAGGTCGGACGATTGCATGGTAAAGCTGTGGCTTACCACCCTGGAGGATTCCAGTTCAAATCTGGGTCCCACACCTCCAATTTTTCAGGAGGGGTCCGGGACATGCCCTTGAACCCCCTCCTTCAACCATCTGGTTGACCCTATCATGAGAGTTGGCCAGCCTGTGATGAGCTCTATAAGTGGCCTCCAAAAGATAAAAATATCCCATGAGAATATGGCGGCTTAACTAACCTAACGGAATGACAGGCTTAGGCCTTGAGCGTTCGTAGACTTATGGGAAACATTAGTTTTTCCCGATTAAAATGAACTCGGAGCAGCGCCCGCTCTAGCAGTTCTGCCGCCCCTTAAACATATACTTTTTAAAAATCAAATGGTTTTAAATTATAATAAAAACATATATTTAGAAAGAAACGCGTAACATAAAATTAACAGTCAAGTAATACAAAACAGTAAAAGTTAAAATGTA